>CAUYRH010092587.1:0-10833 GCA_963574655.1 Perodicticus potto | reverse complement strand
CAGTCAGCCAACCTATGCCTCTTTAGAGGACATTTTAAACCATTCACATTAATTGAAAACAATGATAAATCTTTAGAAAGTCCAGTGGACATTTTTAATCCTTTCATCACTGTGGAAGATGAAATTTGATAAAAAGTTTCTTGGTGAGTTTACTTTTGTGGTGGAGGATTGTGCTGGTCATTATGGAGGATAGGTCTGAGAATATCCTGGAGAGCTGGTTTAGTTATAGCAAATTTCTTCAACATGTGGATGTCGTTGAAGCATTTAATTTCTCCATCATAAATGAAACTCAGTTTAGCTGGGTACAGGATCCTGGGTTGAGAGTTCTTTTGTTTTAGGAGATGAAAAGTCGATGACCTTTCCCTTCTAGCTTGAAAGGTTTGATAAGAGAAATCTTCAGTTATTCTAATATTCTTCGCCTTGTAGGAAATGGATTTCTTACGTCTGGCTGCTTTCAGAATTTTGTCCTTCATATTAACTTTAGTGAACTTAATTATGATGTGCTGGGGGATGCCTTATTTGGGTTGAGTCATGCTGGGGTTCTGAAATTGTCGGCTATCTTTCATAATCTCATAAAGAATAGACTCTGTGCCTTGTGACACCACTTCATTGTTTTCAGGTATCCCTGTAAGGCGAATTTTGATTTTCTTCAAGTTGTCCCAGAGCTGTCTGAGAGAATGATCCGTTTTTGTCTTCCATTTATCTTCTTCTTGGATGTTTGGGAGCATTTGAAAGCTTTGTCTTCCATGTCAGAAATCCTTTCATCTGCTTGCTCCATTCTGTTACTGAGGGATTCTACTGTATTTCTCGGATCTTTGAGGGCTGCAACTTCTTGTGTCAATGTGTCAAAAATCTTTGGTCATTTTGTCTTTGAATTTGTTCAATTCTTGAGACATTTTTTGGGTCATCTTTTGGACTACTGCTTGAAATTCTAATTCCATCTTTTCCTCCAAGATTCTGCTGATCTTGTTTGCTATCCAAACTCTGAATTCGATTTCTGACATCTCAGTCATTTGCTTATGCAAGGGATTTTGTGCTGTATCTCCCTTGTCGTTCCTTGGGGGAGTTGATCTACTCTGATTATTCATATTGCCAGAGTTTTTCTGTTGATTCTGCCTCATGATTATTTTTCACTGTTGCCTGTGACTGTCCTCAGAGTTGGGGAGGTTTGTCTTCCAGATCAGACACTGGCAGGATCACTGTGTTGTTGCTGGATCTTTGTAGGGAGTGACCCTATGTAGCTTCTCTGGAACTTCCCCACCCAGGTTGTTCTGGCTGCAGGAGCAGCTCCAGAGTGTGGCACACCCAGATCAAGCAGCAGGGCGTGGGATGGAGCACCCCATGGCCTTTGCAAAGGGAGGCCATGCCTCCAGCAGTGTCTAGCTGGGAGGAGGTGTCTGGAGGGAGGGCATGGTAGCACAGCCTCCTGAGTCCCTGGCCAGACTGGCGTGGCTGGTGTGGAGGCAGAGAGGGTAGGGGAAGGAGTGGGTTGTGTGGCTCCCAGAGTTCCTGGCCAGGGAAGACAGCGGAGGCCTGGCAGGTTCCAGGCAGAGTCCATGGCTGGTGTTGGTGGCTGGCAGAGGCCCGGTGTGGGGTTCCCAGCGGAGTCCCTGGCCACAGCAGGCCAGGCCTTCAGCCGAGGCCCGGTGGAGTCCCTGGCTGCTGCAAGCGGAGTGACGAGTCCTGGAGGGCATGGATCAGAGCTGTGCAGGGTCGGCAGATGCAGGCCAAGGCTGGGCAGTGCACAGATCAGTGCCACGTGGGAGTCCCGGTGGAATTCCTGGCCGCTGCTGGTGGTGAGCCAAGGCCCGGTGGGGTGGCAATTGGGGTTGTGCAAGAGTCCCAGCAGAGTTCCTGGCCACTGCTGGCGGTTGGCCTAGGCCCAGCAGGGGCCCCGGCAGAGTCAAGTTCCTGGCCGCTGTGGGCAGCAGGCCTAAGGCACAGATTGGAGCCAGGTGGGGCACAGATCAGCACCGTGTGGGAGTCCTGGTGGAATTCCTGGCCACTGCTGATGGTGGTCTAAGGTCCAGCGTGTTACAAATCATGGCCCGTGTGAGTCCTGTGGTGTTCCTGGCCGCTGCCAGGGTGGAGCAACCTCCGCAGGTGAAAGTTCCTGGCTGCTGCGTGCAGTGGGCCGAGGCCCGGTGGGGCACGGATCAGAGTCACATGGGGGTCCCATTGGTGTCCCTCTCCTGGCGGCTAGCAGGGGCTTGGTCGGCCCAGAGTCTCTTACCTGGTTGGCTGCCTGGTCCAGCAGATAGGGAGGGTGGGTGCCGCTCTAGTCCTCCCTCAGTTTCAGCAGAAGTCAGGCTTATGGTACATCAGGTAAGGGGTGAAGGGTATTCTGGATGTCCAGAATGGTGGAAAACTTTAGTTCAGTTTTTCTGCCTGAAGCTTGGTCTCTGGAAATCACACCTTGTCTCAGAGATGACCTGCAGTTATCACTTCTCTCTCTCTCAGCTGAGCTCCCAGTCCTCAGCTCAATTGGGCAGCTTTTGGAGGTTATCTTTCCTTTTGGACAGGAGCCTCTGTTGGAAGCTGCTTCCAGTCGGCCATCTTTCCCCTCCCTCCTCCAATAATTATTTTATATAAATTGTTTTATTTAATCTTTGAGCAAGCCTGAGGTGACAAGTACTTTTTACTTTTTTTATTTGAGATAGAGCCTCAAGCTGTCACCCAGGATAGAGTGCTGTGGCATCACAGCTCACAGCAACCTCCAATTCCTGGGCTCAAGTGAGTCTCCTGTCTCTGCCTCCCAAGTAGCTGGGACTACAGGTGCCTGCCAGAATGCCTGGCCATTTTTTTGAGTGCAGCCATCATTGTTGTTTCTCAGGCCCTGGGCTGGATTCGAACCGCCAGCTCAGGTGTACATGGCTGGCGCCTTAGCACATTGAGCCACAGGCGCCGAGCTGACAGGTACTATTATTATCCCCACTTTTCAGATGAGAAAATTGAAGCATAGAGAAGTTATTAGGTTATTAAGTATGGAAAGTTCAATTTCCTTAAGTACCAAATTTGACAGTTGCTATCTCTGACATTTCACTTTGACACTTCCTTTTTTTTTTTTTTTCTTATTGTGATGGTACATCCTCATTGTTTCAAAGGCATGCTCTGGCTTATGATTATCTTTCCAATTTTTTTTTTTTTTTGAGCAATTTGTGTGCAACCATGGATAAGTGAAAAATTCATGTTATTTTTGAATATAGGTTCTACTGGGGAAATAATGCAGCACGGGCATTTTGAAATATCAATGAAATGTTTGGGAAGGATGTGGATAAGGAATGGACACTACACTGATGGTTTGAGAATTTTCATTCTGGTGATTTTAATCTTGAAAATGAGTCACATGGGTGACCTGGGACCAAGGTGAATAATGATGGACTGAAAGCTGTAGACACTTGGAAGTGAATCCATCTCAAACTATGAGTGAATTAGCAGAAAGGTTTGAGATTACTAATCCAACAATATTGGACCATTTGAAATAAATCAGGAAGGTAAATAAGCTGGATAGATGGGTTCCACATGAATTAAATGAGCATCAGAAGAAAAGTCATCTCAAATCTTGCCTGTCTTTGCCATAATGATGTGAAGGCAAACCATTTTTACACCATATTGTTACCTATGGTGAAAAATGGATTCTTTTTGACCATCACAAGCATTCAGCACAATGGTTGGATGAAAACAAAGTGCTGAAACACAGTTCAAAACTGACTATTCATCAAAAAAAGCTAATGGTATCTGTCTGGGGGTCCAGTGCTGGTTTTATCCACCACAGCTTCATGAAACCTGGTCAGTTGATTACAATAGATGTCTACTGCAACAAATTGGATGAAACAATGAGGATGCTTGTGATTAACCTGCTGAGAATGGTCAATAGAGACAGGCCAATCCTCTTGCAAGACAATGCTCAACCATATGTCACACAAAGAACACTGCTCAAACTACAGAAGCTGGACTTGGAAATTCTCTGTTTTCAACAATATTTATTAGACCTTGCATCAACTGACTACAACTTCTTATAGGTTTTGGATAACGTTAGCAAGGAAAAAATATTCAATTCTCAATAAGCTATGGAAAAGACCTCTCACAATTTCATTGCCGTTCTCTAAGCTTCTTTGCTGCTGGCATAAACAAACTACAATTAAGATGGCAAGAGTCTGTCAATTGTTTAAGCTCATATTTTGATTAATTGTATTACTTCTTGTTTGAGATATAATAAACTGAACTTTTGATTTAAAATAAGACATTTCCGATTTAATGACCT
Organism: Perodicticus potto; assembly: GCA_963574655.1. Taxonomy (NCBI): domain Eukaryota; kingdom Metazoa; phylum Chordata; class Mammalia; order Primates; family Lorisidae; genus Perodicticus; species Perodicticus potto. The sequence continues at coordinate 6,569 of CAUYRH010092587.1, read as the reverse complement.
AAATAAATATATTGTTTCAGTTTGCTTGTCTGGTAAATGCAGAATTTTGAACTGACTGCAGAACCTGTAGCCTCAGTTATCAATGAGTCTGAATGGCCACTGTGATAGGTGTCATCGATGCCAAAAAGCACAGTGGGAGCTCTTAGGCTCTCTTATTCCTCCAGAGTTGAAGCAGCATTTATCTTTCGGATGCTGTTTGGGGCTATGATTAAAATTAGGAAAGTCTATTTTTATAGCTATGTTAATACCATAACTGTGGTGTAGAAGAAATAAGCAAAAACAAACAAACTGACAACAACAACAACAAGAAAACCCCTCTGGTTTCAAAATAGTCGGTAAGGTAGAAAGACCTACTATAAAGGGGAGGCTAGCAGATTTGGCAGAAAGGTAGAAACAACCACTTACATTATCTCAGATAATCCTCCAGATATTTCCATGAAATATTATGGTCCCTATTTTGCGGGTAAGGAAACTGAAGAGCATTGACTTTAAATGACTTGTTCAACTGGGAGGTGGTGTAGCCAGGATTCCAATCTGGTTCAGACTCCAAAGGGTTTGCTTTCTTTTTGTTGCATTACTCCTTGAAAATACTCCAACTTAGGTACACTAAGGATTAAAAAAGTTATTAGGATTTGAATTAGGAATACAGGCAGCATTTATAATACTCTTTCTGTGTGGGAAAGAAGTATATTCCTAGCTGATTCAAAAAGTTAATTCTAGGACACAACCAATTTGAAACTTTAGAAATGCTTACTTTGATAGTAGAGAGAAAAAAATCAGGCTTGAATTGTGTTGATACTTTTACTCCTAGACTTTTAAAGTTGTGAAATATATTCTACACAACATGCAAAATGTTTATTTATCCAGTCAGCAATATTAGCAGCATCAGCAAGTTGGAGAAAGCTGAAATATGAAGGGAATATGCAATCCCATGATTTGATTTTTTGGATTATTTTATGGTGATAAATTCGTATTTTTTAAAAAGTAGGTTGTATTTGAAAGATTGGGAAATGAGAGAAGATTTTTGAAGTGAAAAAATTATGAAAAATTTATTTAAAGAACTAGAAAATTAAAGAAATTAAAATTCTTTACATCTGTCAAGAAAAAAGTTATTTACTATTAAGTAGAATTGAAAGCAGCTGTCTCAAGAAGTCTGCTTTCTATATTATTGCTGCAATATCCAAACCCTGGCTGCACTGTCTGGGAGTTGACATTTCACTAGAAAACACATGATGCTGATATTTAAGGTATATCTATTTAGTCTTTGTCCTACATTTTGATCTTTCTAGCTACTCTGGTTCATGATTTATACAGTTAAAGAACTGTAAGGGACGTTAGTAACCCTGTGGTTCAGTTCCTCATATTTTACTAGTAGGAATGAGGAAAAGGAAAGCAATTTGCCCAAATATCAAACATCTAGAAGCTTTTATATATTACAACTTAGACCTGACCATTTACCTAGAATGTCCCATTTTTTTTCATTCTACACTCTTCAATAATAAACTCATTTACTGAGATCTAGTTCAAGTATGGAAATTCTATTACACCTAGCACAAAATATTTTCAATTTTAAAATTAAATTTTAAATGATAAAATCACCATATTAGTATTATGAAGAGTGGAAAATAAAAATAAAATTCCCATCTGCAATTACTAATATATTTTTGAGATTTTCTATGTATATGCAAATATAAAAGTATAAATATAGATATGTACATATATTCACAGTTCTATTCTTTTCACAAATGGGTTCATGCTGTAACAATACTTAATACTTTGCTTTAAAACTTTTGGCTTGGTGCCTATAGCACAATGGTTACGGTGCCAACCATATACACCAAGGCTGGTGAGTTTGAATCTGGCCTGGGCCAGCTAAACAATAATGACAACTGCAATAAAAATAAAATAGCTGGGTGTTGTGCTGGGCACCTGTAGTCCTGGCTACTTGGGAGGCTGAAGCAAGAGAATCATTTAAGCCCAAGAATTTGAGGTTGCTGTGAGCTGTGACGCCATGGGACTCTACCGAGGGCAACATAGTGAGACTGTCTCAAAAAAAAAAAAAAAAAAACTTTTAATAATTGGGCATCATTGCTTATCAGCATGTAAAGATCTACTTCATTGCATTATTTATACACTCCTTGTATAAGGAATGTATCTCATTACTTTTGTGGTGTTTTTTAAAAATTGTTTTGGATTCATTGAAGATACAAAGAATTAGGTTACACTGATTATATTTGTTAGATAAAGTCCCTCTTATAATTGTGTCCCACCCCAAGAGGTGTGCCCTACACCATGACGCCTCTCCCCCTACCACCTTCCCTCTGCCCCCTCACTCATTCCCCTGCCCTTCCCTTGGATTAGTTCATCTACTGCCTTCATATTAAAATAGTGTACATTAGATTCTTGCTTCTCCATTCTTGTGATGCTTTACTAAGAAGAGTATGTTCCACCTTAGTCCAGGTTAATAGAAAAGATGTAAAGTCTCCATCTTTTTAGTGGCTGAATAGTATTCTATGACATACATATACCACTGCTTGTTAATCCATTCCTGTGTTGATGGGCATTTAGACTGTTTCCACATTTTGGCGATTGTAAATTGAGCTGTGATAAACAGTCTAGTGCAGATGTGCTTATGATAAAAGGATTTTTTTTTTCTTCTGAGTAGATGCCTAGTAATGGAATTGCAGGATCAAGTGGGTGGTCTAATTTAAGTTCTTTGAGGATTCTCTATATTTCCTTCCAAAAAAATTGTATTACTTTGCAATCCCACCAGCAGTATAAACGTGTTTCCTTCTTTCCACATCTAGCATCTGCAGCTTTGAGACTTTATGATGTGGGCCATTCTCACTGGGGTTAGATAGTATTTCAGGGTGGTTTTGATTTTCCATTTCTCTCATGATTAGGGATGATAAGCATTTTTTCATGTTTGCTAATGATTCGTCTGTCTTTTTTAGAGAAGGTTCTATTCATTTCTCTTGCCTAGTGATATACGGGATTATTGGGTCCTTTTTTTTTTTTTTTAATTGAATCATAGCTGTGTACATTAATTCAATCATGGGGTAAAGGGTCTTTTTTTGTTGATTAATTTTAGTTCTCTATAGATCCTAGTTATCAAGTTTTAATCTGATTCATAATATGAAAATATCTTTACCATTCTGAAGGTTGTCTGTTTGCTTTGGTTGTTGTTTCCTTAGCTGTACAGAAGCTTTTCAGTTAAATATTTAAGTCCCATTTGTTTATTTTTCTTGTTGGAATTGCCATGGGAGTCTTCATAAAATCTTTCCCCAGGCAGATATCTTCAAGTGTTTTCCCCACACTTTCTTTGAGGATTTTTATTGTTTGATGCCCTAGATTTAAATCTTTTATCTGTCTTGAATCAATTTTTGTAAGTAGTGAGAGGTACAGGTCTAGTTTCAGTCTTTTACATGTGGTTACCAGTTCTTCTAACACCATTTATTAAATAGAGATTATTTTCCGCAGTGTATGTTGTTGTTTTGTTTATCAAAGATCAGATGGCTGTAAGATGTTAGTTTCATCTTGTGGTTTTCTGTTCAGTTCCAAATGTCAATGTCTGTATTTTTGTGTCAATACCATGATGTTTTGATCACTGTGGCCTTATAGTATAACTGAATGTCTGGTAGGGTGATACCCTTGGCTTTGCTTTTATTACTAAGAATTATCTTGGCTATATGGGGTTTCTTCTTGTTCCATACAAAATGAAGAATTATTTTTTTCCAAATTTTGAAAGTATGATGATAGTATTTTAATGGGGATTGCATTGAATCTGTAGATTGCTTTGAGAAGTATGGACATTTTGACAATGTTGATTCTTCCCAGCCGTGAGTATGGTGTGTTCTTCCATTTGTTAATATCTTTTGCTATTTCTTTTGTTAGGGTTTCCGTAATTTTCTTTCTTCCCTTCACCTCTTTTGTTATGTACATTCCTAGGTATTTCATTTTCTTTGAAGTTACTGTGAAGGGAATTGTGTCCTTGATTAGCTTCTCATCTTGACACTTACTGGCATATACAAAGGCTACTGATTTGTATACATTGATTTTTATATCTTGAGACATTACTGTAGTTTTTGGACCACTTCTAGGAGTCTTGTTTTTATTTATTTATTTATTTATTTATTCATTTATTATTATTTTTTTTCTTTCTTGAATCTTGTTTTTGAGTCTTTGGGGTTCTCTAAGTATAAGATCATATCATCAGCAAAGAGTGAGAATTTGATCTCCTCTGCCCCCATTTGGAGGCCCTTTATTTCCTTCTCTTGTCTGATTATATTGGCTAGATCTCCAGCACTATGTTGAATAGTAATGGTCATAGAGGACAAATTTGTCTGGTTCCAGTTCTAAGGGGAAAAGCTTTCAGTTTTACTCCATTCAGTATATTAGCTGTGGGTTTGATCAGAGTCAGAAATGTGCCACCTATGCCTATATTCTTAAGTGTTCTAATTAGAAAAGAATGCTGAATTTTATTGAATGCTTTTTCTGCATCTATTGAGAGGATGATATGGTCTTTATTTTTGCTTCTGCTGATATGGTGAATTATGTTTATAGACTTGCATAGGTTAAATCAGCCTTTTATCCCTAGGATGGAATGTACTTGGTAGCGATGAATGACTTTTTAATTGTGTAGCTGTAATCTATTGACTAGGATTTTATTGAAAATTTTTGCATCTATATTCATTAGTGAAATTGGTCTGAAATTCTCCTTTTTAGTTGGGCCTATTCCTGGTTTTGGTATCAGGATGATGTTTGCTTCACAGAATGTGTTAGAGAAGATTCCTTCCTTCTGAATATATATAAAGTTCGTTGAATGAAAGAAGCCAGACATGAAAGGGAATATCCTGTATGATTCCACTAACATGAAGTTCCTTTGTGCTGAATTTGCTGTCCTTTCATATGCTATTAAGGTAACCTCTGGTTTTTCTAGTATATGCATTTAGCTTATAAAGTTTATTCTAAATTTTATTTTAGCTTTAGCCCACAAATTTTAAAATATTGAATTTTCAATGTCACTTCATTTGAAATACTTTCTAAATTCCATTATTATCATTACTCTTTGAACCTAGAAGGGATTCATATTGGTTGTTAAATTTCTACATGCTTGATGATTTTTCTTTACATTTAGCCTTTGTGTGACTTTATATTTAAAATGTGCTTTTTGTAATATTGTTTTGTTAAATCCAGTCTAATATTCTTTGTCTTTAAATTGAATTATTTTCTCCATTGATATTTAGGGCAACTTTAGGACATGCTTGGTTTTAAATGTGTCATCTTATTATTTATTTCTTGTCCCATGTGTTTTCTCCTCTTTATTTTTTGTGTACAATTTTTTATCTTGCCACTTTTCTCCTATCTTTGCTATTTAATTATACATTCTATTATCTTGCTTATTACCCTTTACATCTTTGACTTTTTATAATCTCTTTCAGGTTAATTTGTGCTCAATATTTGCTGCAGAAAGGAAAGAATCTTACAAAAGTTTGAACCTTACAAAAGTTTAAATCTTATTTCTGCTTCTTTTGCCTTTTGTGTTGATTTTCATATGATTTATTCTATTTTATTTCAAAATGAGCAAGATATAATGATTATTGCCTCTTTAAAATGTTAGCATTCTTTCATGTTAATCCACATATTTATACTTTATGGATTTTTCATTTTCCCATATTGTGCTTCCATCTGGGATCATTTTCCTTCTGCCTTAGAAACTTCTTTTAGAATTCTTCTACCGCAACTTACTTCTGATTAATTTTCTCCAATTTTGTTTGAAAACATCTTTATCTTAAATCTTGAAATGTATAGTAGTTTAGTATAGAATTCTAAGTTGTTATTTCCTTTCAGTGCTTTAAAGATGTCATTTAGTTTTATTTAAACATACTTCAGTCAGCTTATTTTTTCCCTTTTGAACATAGCATATTTTCTTTCTCTGAAGCTGTTCCATTTCCATTTTGTTTTCAGCTGACTGACCATAATGCACTTGGAGGTTGTAGGTACTCTTGATAAATGTAGTTCCTTGCCTTTTGTCAGTATTAAAGAACTTTAATATTTCTTCTGCCTCATTATTTCTCCCCTTTTCATCTGGGAATCCAAATTACATATAAATTGAATTTTTCACTATGTCTTACTTTTTTGTGTTCTTTTATTGTGTTTTTAAGTTTCCCCCCTTCTTGTACTTTAATTCACTAATTCTTTTTTCTAGTTAATAATCTTTTGCTTTTTGTGTCCAATCTGCTTTTAAACCTATATTTTCAATTCTTAATTTTGATTATAGTATTTGAGCATTCTAAAATTTTTCATTTAGCTTTTAAAAAAATTTCAATTTCTGTTAAAATTATTATTTTTTCCTTTATTTTTATTTATTTATTTATTTTTAAATACATGTATTTTATTATTCTTCATTACATTATTCCCACCCCCCCCCCGTCCGTGATAAGACAGAATTGATTTACAGAAAAGAATACAGAAAACACCAAAGCTCCTGGTAGTGGGAGAGATTTCAAGTAGGGAGAGAGAAGCTCTCTCCGTTCCTCTCCTGGTCTTTCCCCGTCTCCTCCTCTAGG
>CAUYRH010092586.1:0-18722 GCA_963574655.1 Perodicticus potto | reverse complement strand
GGTTAGGGAGGGAAGAGAGGAAGGAAGGAAGGAGGGTTAGGGAGGGAAGAGAGGAAGGACAGAAAAAAATAGATAAATTGGGAGGGAGAGTGGAAGATAGAAAACAAAGGGAAAAAAAGTGTCAAAAATTTCATAGCCGAGAAGTTATTCGAATTGTGTGCCTTTCCTTCCCTGCCATATTTGTTTCCATTAAAATTGCATTAATGTACACAGCTATGATTTAATAAAAAAACAAATTTCTTTTGTGGATCAAAGATCTTAAGGGAGTGCCTAGTGTAGAAGACATAAATATACCTAAACCTCTTAACTTTAATGACATTTCTTTCGTTACTATATACATATAGATGTCCTAAACATATAATACCCTGAAGAAAATTGTGTTTTATACAATAAAAGGAATGTTAAGATTTTTTTATTACAATAGCAAATTAGACAAAGCATTTGATTGTTTAACTGCAATATATGACTTGATTTCAAAAGATATTTCAAATTTGGTGAAAATCCAACAAAATTGAGTTCTTCAGCGGATGAGAGATTTGATCTGAGAGATTGTCTTTTTTAATTGCACAGTGTATTTTTCTTAAGGATCACTAATTATAACATAGATATTACTGAATTTCCATATACCCATTTAGTTTACTGTATTACAATGCATTAATAAGTGTATTTTTAAATTTCAAGCAGAGGTATTAGTTATTCTCAGAGGCACAAATATAGACCTTAAACTTGACTGACATTCTTATATGATTATAAAATAATAGAATATGTGGCTTATATAAAAGAGCAATATTGGCAAGATAACTTTCAAGAGATGTTACATCCTTATATCCTTTTCATTAAAAAGAGATTAACATTCTCTAAATTTTGTTGCCCTATTATAGGTAAACGAAACATATACACATACATAAGTAAATAGCATTATTCTACTACAGTCTGTTTTAAGGAAAACGGTGGATGTATGTGTATTTTCTTTATGTCTTTACCTCTATATACATAATCACATGAATTTTCCTAATTGGTGTCAATATGCTTTGCTAAAGAAATAAAGTGTCACTAAAATAAACAATATGAAGTAGTTGGAACAATTCCTCAAAGCTCCTCAATAAATGGTTTCTGTATTATACTAATTGGAGTTGTGAGGTTGAAATTTCCATTTTTACTTTGTTCTTATGTTTGCCTGCATTTTACATTATGGCTATTAACTTATAGTTGTCGTACATTTTTATGGTAATTATTCATCTTTATGTTTGGTGAAGAGCTAGACTTGTGCTCCTTGAACAAGTATAATATATGATAAAATTGCCACATGACTTCAAGATCTTGAAAAGGTTTGTTTTCATGCATATCAATTTATGATTGATATTTTTGAAAATGAGGGAGATTTCAGATACTTATTGGTACTGACAAAAATAGTATGTTCACTTTTTTGCAAGGTCATTTTTAACATGATTCAAGATTTCTGTAGTTGGAATAACCCTATTCAAATTTATCAGAAGGCAATGAATGTTTCTATACTATTTAAGTCAAATATTACATCAGAATTTATGTAAGAAAATGTTTGACTAATGTACAATAGATACATGATATAATTATTTTTCTTTATTCCTTTTTCTTAGAATAACTTTCACTCAAACATTAAGATTGATCCTTTCCTTTCCATTAAGGAATATTTCTTAAACATATGTTTGTAAATATTTGAGTATCTGTCTTGGGAAGATAAGAGTTTCTAATAAAAAACAAAAACAATTATATCTTGACCTTATAAAATGAAGAATACTTCCTCATAAAATCAAAGATTTGGTTAGTATTTAAACTTTCAATCTTTCCCTAAGTTTATATTTTACAAACATATATATGTTTGGAAAGTATTGCATATAAATATTAAACATTTGTTGGAATAAAGATCCAGCTAAAATCCTCACCTTGTGATCAGTTATGTTTCTTAAATATCTTCCAGTCTCTAAATTCTCTCTGTGTCTTTTCTTTTTCCTTGAAATGTATTTATTTTTGAAAATGAGTGGTTTTATTCTGTAGTGTTCTGTGGTATGTTCAGTCTGATTGTGTTGTGTAAATGATATTTAACATATTCACATGTTTTCTATATTACCTATGGATCTGTAGCTAGGTCCAACAAATTGAAGCTGTTCCAATTTATATTGTTGTTTTGTTTTTATTTTTTGATAAGATTATTTTACAAGGATAACTGGTTTTCCTCTCTTTTAAAATTTCTCGTAATAGTACATTATTGATGTAGATGTAAAATATTCTACATAAATGCAAAGTATGTTGCTCCATGAATTATAATGAAACTATACACTCAAGTAAGTAATATGAATGTCAGTATATAGACAATTTATATCACCCCACAAAATTTCTATCTTCTGCCCTTTCCAATCAAGCCCACACCTCCCTACCCACTAGCACAAACAACCAGTAATCTTATTTTTATCATTGCCATCATTTTTGCACTTGAAATGCTTTTTTATTTCTTTTTTGACATCTGGCCTCTTTTCTTCTTCATGTTTCAGACTTGCCCATGTTGTTAAGGGCCCCTCTGGTATGTTTCTTTCTATAACTGAAAATGTTTGTGTATAAAGAAATCACAGGTTGGATTTAATTTTGACCAAAGTACGTTACTTGAACATTAATTTTTAATTCAACTTGTTAATATGTTGTTTAGGATATTGCATCCTCATTTATAAGTGATATATGTTTGTAATTTCCCTTTATAATAATATATTTTTTTCTAATTTTACTATCAGGTGTATCCAGATGAAGTAGAATGATTTTGAAGTATTTCTTCTTTTTGTATTGTCTATAAGATTTGGCATGATCTGTTTTTTGAAATTATCTTTATTTTTATTTATAAATATTAGTTGTCTATGTGTCGAGACTCTGGGAAAAAAATAAGAATTTAACTTATGACTCCATAGTAAACCTCAGAGTCAAAGCATTCTATGATAGACATACTCTTATCTGACAATGTGAATGTCACTTTTTTTGCATAATTATTATTATTATTGCTCAATAAAAATAATTCCATATAATCTGATATGGAAAGGTGTTCATGAAGAAAATTTCATGACTTCTTCATGTAAAAAATACAAAATATTATTATATGTACTTGTATATTCATTAAAAGCTTGTGAAAAGATGCATCATTAACTATTAATGCAGTTTCCCCTAGGGAATTGGCCTGACCCATTGTTATACAAACACTGCTTCTAAATGAGAAATATGCTAATTATAAATTATTTTGTATCCATTTAATAATATCAGCTCCTTATGCTATGTTATTATTAGTAGTGTTAGAGACATTTGAAAATAAAGTCCTTCTCTTCCCCCTCCCAAAAAAAGAAAAATAAAAAGGCTCAGCGCCTGTAGCTTGAGCTGCTAAGGCACCAACCACATACACCAGAGCTGGTGGGTTTGAATCCGACCTGGGCCTGCCAAATAACAATTGCAGCTACAACAAAAAATAGCTAAATGTTGTGGCAGGCGCCTGTAGTCCCCACTACTGGGAAGGCTGAAGGAAGAGAATCACTTAAGCCCAGGATTTGGAGGTTGCTGTGAGCAGTGACACTACAGCACTCTACCCAGGTAATAGTTTGAGGCTCTGTCTCAAAAAATAAATAACAAACTAAATAAATAAAACTGCTCTTTCTAGTCTTTAAAAAAGGAAAAAAAGATCACAGGTTGTTAACTCTGTTGATGAACATTCATGTTATTTATAATGTTTGGCTCTTATGAATAAAGCCAGGGGTCCTCAAACTACAGCCCGTGGGCCACATGTGTTGGTGTGAATTGTATTCGTTCCTGTTTTGTTTTCTTTACTTCAAATTAAGATATGTGCAGTGTGCATAGGAATTTGTTCATAGTGTTTTTTTTTTTTAAACTATAGTCTGGCCCTCCAACGGTCTGAGGGACCGTGAATTGGCCCTCTGTTTAACAAGTTTGAGGATGCCTGAATAAAGCTATTCTGAACATCTTTTTAAAGGTCTACCTATGAAAAAATACATTTGTTATTCCTGGAATCAAATACCCTAGGAGTAAAATCAAATACCCTCGGTGGATCATGAGATAGAAAACAGGAGAGTTTGGCATAGCAGTTGGACTGTTTTAAATTACCATTTCTTTCTTTCTTCCTCCCCTCCCTCCCTCCCTCCCTCCCTTCCTTCCTTCGTTCCTTCCTCTCTGTCTCTTTTATTTTTGAGACAGAATCTCACTTTGTTGCCCTGGGTAGAGTGCCATGGTGTCACAGCTCACAGAAACCGCAAACTCTTGGGCTCAAACGATTCTCTTGCCTTAGCCTCCCAAGTAGCTGGGACTATAGGCGCCCACCACATGCCCTGCTGTTTTTCTTAGGTCTTGCTCTGGCTCTCCAACCTGTGAGCCCTGGCAATCTACTCTCTTTGGCCTCCCAGAGTGTGCTAGGATTACAGGTGTGAGCCATCATGCCCAGCCTTTTCATTTTTTTTTCTTTCGAGGTAGTGTCTCACTTGTCATCCCCAATAGAGTGTCTTAGCATCATAACTCACAGCATCCTCAAACTCCGGCTCAAGTGATTCTTTTGCTTCCACCGCCAGTGTAGCTGATCCTGCCGGCTTCCACCACAAGGCCTGGCTTTTGCTTTAGAGAGGAGCCACGCTGGTTCAGGTTGGTCTCTAACTCCTGAGCACAAGCAAGTGGCCTGCCTCGACCTCCCAGAGTGTGAGGATTCCAGGCTGCAGCGGCCGCACTGGTCTTCCCACTGCTTTGTGTGATTCTGGTTGTCCCATATGCGGTGTGTCACTTGAGTGGTCAGTTGTTTCAACAAGGACATTTGGACGAGTAGGGCGCCTTACTGAAGTCTCGATTTGAAATCCATCTATTGCAGATAATGTGTTATTAAGATATTTTCTTCAGGTATCTTTGGCAGTTCAAGCCTTTACCCCAATTATTTTAAAAATTGGCTTATTTTTGCCTCTGCTTATTCATTTATAGGTCTTTTAAAAATATATTCTGGTTGTGATTCTTTTGTCACTCTATGTATTATCAAATATTTCAAATCCTTAACCACCTTAACTGAGCAATTTTTGATTGTGATACTCTTCAACCTCTTCATTTATTTTTCTTACTATTACAGTCCTACTTGCCCAGTTTGAAATCATAGCTATCTGATCACAGGTATGGTTTCTTTCAGAAATATTATCATTTTAAACTTTATAGCTTTGGCTTTAATATTTATGTCTATAACCCACCCAATGAATGTTTTCATGGATGGTCTCTTCTGGGACTAATTGTTCAATACTTTTATTGTATGCTAATCCAAATAGGAATAAAATGTCAGGTTGTTGATGAAAACTATATTTTCACGATATCTATTTGGTATCTTCATGAACGTTAAGTATCCTTGAATGAATTTTAAATTGCATCAATTTTTCTGAAATAATGATCTCATTTATTTTATTTTTTTCAATTTATTATATATCCACGGGGTACAGTTGCAAAGCTGATGCATTGATGTATTGCATTATGGTGAAGGCAGAGCTTACAGTACTCAGCAAGAACTTCCCATCATCACCCTCTTCCTAGCCTCCTACCCCTCCAAGTCTCCCTTGTCCTTTATTACACTCTTCTTCCATGCATACACATTATTTACTTCAACTTATAAAGAAAGCAATAACTAAAAATGCTAACTGGAGAAAGAATGAATGCCAGTGAACACTGTGAACACCAGTCTAATCAGACATAAAGGCAAAACATTATCCAAGTGTTAGATAAATGAATTGGTCTAACATAATCATGGCTTGAAGAATGGTTTGTTTTTGCTTCGTTTTGTGAAACTAAGGGAAACTATAAAACCAGTTTTTATAAGAAAAACATCGGTAAAACTGTTGCTCCAAAATGGGCTCTCATGATTTAGGTAAAATACATTAAAGACGGAATGGATACTTCCTGCAGAACAGCTACCTAGGCACTTCCAGAGCATGCCAATTATTTGAAAATGCCCTATATATTATAAAATTATCTCCAATGGATTGAATTTTAAGAGAAAAAATGGGCTTATAAAGAAAATGAAAAGAAAACATTTGGCTATAAAAAAAATAGGTTAAGTTCATGACCAAACACAAGTATGAACATTCATTTCACTTGGCAAAGGCAACATGTATATCTGCACCCAACTCACCCTAGAGCTAATAACTTAAAGTATTTATAGTCTATGAATGGAAATTAGATTAGTCCAGTTAGACGAAGTGGCCTAGTTTCACTTATGTGAGATTTCTTTTGTGTTCAGTATTTGACTTGAAATGAAACACTCTGATCACTTTTTTTTTTTAAATATGGAATGAGGTAGGTTGGAAATGGAATGATTCTTTGCTAAAATAAACAAGATGTTCCCCTTGATGCTGTAACCTGTTAAAATAGTTTCATAAAGTGATTTTTTATCCTCTTATTTTTGCTGAAATTTTCAATTTTTGCTTTGTATAACTTAACAATTACTAAAACAATAAAACAAAAATAATTAATTTTTTAGGTGGTATAGCATTTAATGCCTTGATTTAATAGTATGTGCAATGAATTTGGAAGCAATGTCTAGTTTAGCACCTTCATCTTGGGAAAAAGGCTTAAAGCTTTGTTGATTTGATTTGATTTAGAATGTGTTAAAATAAATGAGGTGGCTAATTATTAGTGTGCATATGGGTGCACACTTAAAAAAGCTCTAAACCATCAAAACTCTTTCAACAATTTGATTCTCATCACTTAATTATACTCTTGATCTCAACATCTTCTTAAATGTAGATCTGTATATATCTTGGAATATTCACCTCTCCACATTAACTCACATATGGGACACATATTGTGGCAGTTTAATTTAATTTCAACAAATATTTAGGAAGCTTTAAACTTCTATCGGGTGCTGTTATTAATGCTAGGGTCGAAGAAATAATTTATCATAGTTTCTGTCTTCACGAAAATTACATTCTAAAACTATAGAAAACTAAAAATATAATAAAAATGCAATATGAGGAGTAATGAAACAGGCTGTATATAAAATGCTGTAGGAAAACAAAGTACTTGATAAAATATGATTGTGTTACCCAGTAGGGCATGAACATCTGGAAAGAAGTTGTAAAAATATATGACAATGGTTTCAGTGTTATTTAGAGTTAGAACTTTAGTTTCCATGTGATTCTAGCACATGTTTTATTGACGATATAAGTTTACATATTTTACTTAATAAGGATTGATGGTATGTGAGTACAGATATAAAAGTCAAGTGGTCAAATACATTTTCAAACATTAAATATATCATAAAAGGCATAAATATAAGGAACATCTCATGATATTTTAAGAAATAATTATCATTTATGTGTGTAACTGCGTGCTATAAAATAAATGGAAATTATTCTGATGTTTATGGGTCTAGAATTGAATAAGTTCAATTTACTTTAATTGATTTATTTCATAAGCTTCCATTATATTCATGCCAAAGTAGAGGAAATATTAAACATAGGGAATAAAGGCAATAAAACATTCAGATAGCTACTTATGTTTTCGTCTTAAAACTTCATTAAATCTAAGAATTTATGTTTTATTGCTGAGAAGAATGGGTGATATGTGAGTTATAAGGAAGTTAAACTCTGGTTTCTTGGATCATGTTATATAATTTTGTTATTCAGGTAGAATTTTGGGTACAATATTATTAATGATTTTCCATGTAGATCTATATGACGAATAACAGATTATTTTGAAAACTTTCTGCCACATTTTCACGCATGTGATTTTTAAGACAGAAAGCTATCTCTTGGCATCCCTAACCAAATACCCACTTATTTATTATTATTAATATTTTTGCAGTTCTTTTGGCTGGAGCCCAGCTTGAACCCGCCACCCCCCCATATATGGGGCCAGCACCCTGCTCCTTGAGCCACAGGTGCTGCCCGAAGAGCTGACTGGAATTGAAAACAGTTCAGTCTTCATTAGCATTGCTTTAACTTGACAGTATGTTTCTAATGTTTTGTTAAAAGAACAATATCGATATTTGGTAAGAAGAGCATACTTACAGAAGTGTGATGTCTCTTTGCCCCACAGATTCCATAGTGCAGCCACTGGTTTTCTCTTTGAAAACTGTTAGCTGATCTGTCAAAAAAAATTTCTTCCATTTGAATAAATGAGTAGTAGTTTATTAGCTGTGCTTAGTTAATATAAATAAGACTAATGAACCCAGTCTTGTGAGATATTTCAAGCTTACTATTTTTACAACTGTTTGCATTTATGATTTATTAAGTATTTTATTTAAGAAGCATTAATTGAGAACCAAGCATTCGTAAGGGACTTTACTATGCTATAGATCCAAACATGTCTCAGAAGAATGCTCTGTCTTTCAAGAAATAGATACCTAAAAAAATAATTATAATGAAGTGTGGTGTAGACTAATATACATATTTACAAACAGTTATGGAAAATCGGAGGTGATTGGCTACATAGAGTTACTTGATTGGGCCAGAAAGGACCCATGGAAAATAATGAACAACATATTAGAAAGATCACAAATGGCCTAAATTAGGTGGGCAGGGTGGCTCACACGTGTAATTCCAGCACTTGGGAGGCTAAGGTGGCGGGATTGCTTGAGCTCACAGGTTCGAGACCAGCCTGAGCAAGAGTTAGACTTCGTCTCTAAAAACAGCTGAGCCTTATGGTGGGCGCCTGTAGTCCCAGCTACTCGGGAGACTGAGGCAAGAGGATCTCTTGAGCCCATGAGTTGAGGTTGCTATGAGCTAAGACACAACAGCATTCTACCAAGGGTGACCATTCTCAACAAAGGAAAAAAAAATGGCCTAAGTTAGAGGAATTTAGATGTAAAGTCATGATTTCACATTACGCATACAGAATATGGATTAAAGGAGCAAGACAAGAGTTCCTTTCTGCTATTTTGTTAATATTTCTTTAGTTTAAGCCTGGAAACTTAGTATAGTAGAGCATTCCTGTGCTTCCATTCTGGTTCTACAATGTAATAAGCTAAGGTAGTAGAGTTCTGAGTCCTGGTAAGAGTCAGGGTTTGGTCACATGAACGGAAAGATACTGCTATTGTATTTGATGATTTCATGGATCTTTAAGGTAGTGTTACTTTATAAAAATTAAGTTGTTCAGAAAACTCTTTTGTGCCAGGACTTTACTCCAATAGTTTCTACATGGAAACTGCTTCATAAACTGAAGTTCTCAGGGGGTGCTTACTAGGTTAGATGATAATAACAAACAAGTAAATAGACTTGTGGTTACATTAAAAACAATGTTTTGAACCAGAGAAGGAAAGTATTGGTATAAAAGGAGAGACGGAGTGGGGTGTCCATGTGCAGAAAAGTCTCCTTTGAGAGTCTTGGGGAAATGATGCAACTTTTACTTAACCGAGTTAGTAAGCCACCAAGGGGACAATATTTCCGTACATTGGGCAGCACCTGTGGCTCAGTGGGTAGGGCGCTGGCCCCATATACCAAGGGTCGTGGGTTCAAACCCAGCCCTGGGCAAACCGCAATATTTCCATACATCGAGTGTACACTCTCTTTGAAATTCCAGGTTCAGCTAAGGCAAAAAGTGAGTATTTATTGCAGTTATTTAGGACATATGGTTGGCATAACTGCCGTTTTTAATGGAACAGATGTTTCAGGGGTCCTATCAAAAGAAATGGCAGAAAAAGCAGTCAGTGGGTAGAAGGGTAGTGGAGGAATGAGGTACTAAGATAGAAGTCTATGAAAGGGCATATTCTGAAGATGAGAGGTGGTCAGATGTGGCAGGACCTAGAAACCTTCAGATCTGACCTCAGGGTTGTGAAGTGTCTATTCCTACGTTTAAATCGATGATAGATGATCTAGAAACAGAAACTACGCTTTTCAGACAATCACATTTGATGCCATAATGTAAATATGGTAACTACTAAACAACATAGTCTCTTAATTAACCAAAGTTCTCCAAAGAAACAGAATCAGGAGGTTAGACACACACACGCGCACACGCGCGCACATGAATATGATACTTGAGAACGACGAAGAAGGAACATGGTCTAACTTCCCATCTGAGGCTCAAGGTCCAAGGACCAGGTTTTGATGCTTGAGGGCTGGGAAAGGGAGATGTCCCAGCTCCAGAAGAGTTCCCTTCCTCTGCCTTTTTATTATCTTTAAGTCCTCAACTGATGGATGATACCCATTCACACTGGTAGGGGCAGACCTTCTTTACAGTCTATGATCCAAATACTTATCTTCTCCAGAAATGACTTCACAGACACATGCAGAATCAATGTCTATCTGGGCAAACTTTCCACCAGTCAGACTGACTTACCGTGCTGTTGAAATCACAGACGTCATCTTCAAAGTACTCCATTTGACCATCCAGGACAAAGTGATATTCAGCAATGGGGCATGCAACACTTTTTCTAGCATGAATTTGTAATTTAATGGTCTGACCTCATACATTTGTCAAGAGGATATCTTTGTTTCCTTCCTTTCTTATTCCCTTATCACATAATATTTAATGACTTTATATCATAACATACACTGCAAAAAATTTTTAATTGAAAAATCTGTATATATTTTGGTATAAACCATGATATTGTGATATATGTATACACTTCAGAATGATTAAATCAACCTTATTAACATCTGTTGCCTCATATATGTATCATTTTATTTTGTGGTGAGAACACTTGAAATCTACTTTTAATAATTTTTAAGTGCACATTATGTGGTTTTTCACTACAGTATCCATGCTGCATATTTGATCTCCAGACTTGTTCCAGCTGTCTAACTAAAACTTTGTGCCCTACGTCTAACATCTCTCCTCTCCCCTGCCCTCTGCACACCCTGGTTACCACCGTTCTGCTCCCTGCTTCTGAGAATTACCCTTTATTAGATTCTAAAGTGAATTCATGTTGCGTTAGTCATTCTCCATCTGCCTAATTTCACTTAGCATGATGTCCTCCAAATGTGTCCATGTTGTTGCAAATGACAGGATTTTCATTTGTTTTTTTTTTAAGGTTGAATGGTAATAGTTTATTAGCTGTGCTTAATTAATATAAATAAGACTAATGAACCCTTTTTGTACTGGGGTGAGGAACATGTGGCCTTGGTGAAATATGACCCTTAATTGTGTGACCTTAAAGATTGAATCCAAATTTTGCAGAACAAGTATCTTTATTAAAAGAGGTGTACTAGAGAAAGATGAGGATTTTTTTTTTGGCCTTCTTTGGTGTTTAAAAGAACTTTCCCATTGCTAGATACTCAGGTGTGTCCTTATCTTGGCTATTGTTAATAATGCAGCAATGAACATGAAAATGCAGATATTGTTTCAAGATAATTTATATATATGTGTGTGTGTGTGTGTGTATATATATATATATATATAGTTTTAAGGTAATTTCTTTATATATACTCAGAAGTGGAAATATTGGATCATATAGTAGTTCTTTATATTTTTGAGATGTTTCTCTATTTTCCATAAAGGCTGTGCTAATTAACATGCCCCCAAGGATGTACAAGGCCTTCCTTTTCTCCATAACCCTACCAACGCTTGTTTTCTTTTTGATAATAGCCGTTGCTATTTTCCTGGTGATAATAAATTCCTGTTTTTGATGTTATTATTAGATAGCATTTCAAACTGGTGTCAAGCTACTATCCATTGTTCTTCATGAGCTTCTTACAAGTGTGAAGAAAGTATGATTAACCCACAAAGTCACTAACCATGCTGGAAACAGTATATACTGGAAACTTTATGGCTTAGCCCCTGTGAACAAACCTTTCCTAATTATTCCACACAGTGGTGGGACATGAAAACTTTATGAAATTGGTCTGTGTAACAGCATATGGTTAACAATTACAGAAGTGTTTCAAAAGGTAATAAAATTTTTAAATCCTCATCACAGTCTAATGATAGAAAGCAGTTCTAACACCACGTATCACTTTAAACATACAATTACTCTTTCGCTGTCAATGGAAGACAATTTCCTGTTAGCTCTCTCATGTGATGAAAATCAATAAATCTCATGCTAGAATCCCGAGAAATGTAAGGCTTCTTGAAAAAGGATTAACATGAAGATTTGACTTGCATTTTAGAAAGTATTTCCTTTTCGTAATTATAGCAATTAATTTTATAGCATGGCATAAATAAGGTGGGAAAATAGTCCAAAGATGATGTATGTGAGTTCTAAAAAAGTAAATGATTTGTCAAAATAAGTTCTGAAGCAAAGGAATACAGAGCACATCAGAACTGAAATTGCTCATATTCAATTTATTTTTTTCTCTAAATCAACAATTTGTCAACGTACAGTACTGAATTTCTAAGCATGATCAAAAATGTTAGGAAATGAACCGAAATATCCTAATAATAAATTCTTATACTATTTTTAAAAATAGTACAATAAGACAGACCTCCTTTAAATTAAGATCTATCTCTTAGAGAAGAAAAACTAATTACTCAGGTACTTTGAAAAGTTGTTGTTGAAAGCAGGCTTTAGGGTATCATGTAACCGGTTTTATCTATAGATCATTGCACAGTCTGTGTGAATCATTTTATGAGATTCTTACTGTATTTATTTTTCAAATGTTTGTGACGTTTAAGGTGTGGACACTCACGCTTGTATTTTTTCTTTTTGCTTCTTAAATACAGGCTGAATTTGATGACACTATTTTCTTTCTCTATTAATAATTTTCATTATTTTTCTGTTTGACTAACATATAAATATATCCATGTCCTAAAATTGTTGAAGTAAATAATCTCCTATATCCTATTAATACTTTAAATTATGTTTCTTTTCCACATGATACCAGCTTAAATTATATGAATGGATATTTCTTTGAACCAAAGTACAATTTGGGAGTGTAAGACATTGAAAATTAGACATGCCTTATTTTAGTCCTGGAATTAACATTAGCAATATCTGAATTTTAAAAAGGTAAACCCTAGGAGATTATTTTTTCTCTGTTAAAATATGTGGGATTATTTTATTTTTATGTCCTCCTGAGAGAAAGTTGATGCCTACCTTCTGCTTATATAGACTGTGATAAGAGAATCTCATTGTCATTCAGAGCACTTACTTTTTTTCTGGACATAATTAGTAGAAATTGGTATCTGAATATCTGTGCATGGTGTGGCAAATTGAAATAACTTGTAGATGTGTATCTTTGTTTAGACATGTAAAATATAGTAGTAAGAAAATGGAGATTCAGATTCTCTGAACTTTATGTCCAAATGACTAAGGAGTAGGCTTGGTCACTGTTTTTCATGTCATTTAGTTATTAGGCTAACAGTTTACTTTTCCCTGCATGTTAATATGAACATAGTCTTTATTGTTGTAATTAGAAAATGTTAAAAAGAGTCAAATGTAGTACACTATGGTCAAAAACGTTGTTCATTGTGTTTGTAAGCATATCATGACCTGTGCCCGTGGGAGAATAAAGACTAAAGGATTTCTACTTAGAGCAGGCTTACTCATTAAGCCAGAGTGGTTTGTTTGTTTGTTTTGAGACAGAATCTCAAGCTGTTGCTGTAGGTAGAGTGCCGAGGTATCATTGCTCAAAGCACCTGCCAGCTCTTGGGCTCAAGGGATCCTCTTGCCTCAATTTTTTGTTTTTGTTTGTTTTGTTTTGTTTTTCTATTTTAGAAGAGATGGGGTCCCGCTCTTTGCTCAGGCTGGTCTTGAACTCATGATTTCAAGCAATCCACCCCCCTCGGCCTTCCAGAGTGCTAGAATTACAGGTGGGAGCCACTGTGCCTGGCCAAAGCCAGAGTTTTAAAACTCTTATTCTAGTTATGCCGGTTGTTGATTAGTGACGGATTCATCTGATTTCTCTATTAAAATATTTCTAGTAAAATATTTCATCTCATTAAAATGTGGACCCATAGTTTACCGAGCTTCAGAGAGAAATGTTCAGAGAAAGCAAGTGTGTCTGCTGAGCAAACAGTGAAGCCAGAAAAGGGATTGCACAGGGAATTAGATTAGCCACGCTGGTAAAGGCAGAGATGAGGCCCTGTTAGGTCTGGCCCAGACAGCATTTATGTTTGGAGGAGCTGAGCAAATCACATTAATTAATGTTCACAACTGTCTTTGGTGAAAGAGCCTGGTGTCACAGAGAAGGCAGGAATTTTCGTTTTTATCTGTACGTTATACAAGTGCACCCAGGTCCCTGGGCCACTGAAAAGGAAGCAAAAAAAACTGAAGCCAAATTAGTCACTCTGTTCGTCTCAAAGCAAAAAGAAGGATTGCTCAGTTAACTATTCTTTTTATGAGAATATTTAATTTTGACCTATAAAGTATGTGTGCGTGTATTTGCTTGTGTATGTGTATAGACACGTACATGAATATATATTCCAGAAATTTTGTTCAGGAAGTATTCTTTCTCTCAAAACTCTAAAGCTTAAAAAAGGAAATTAGAAAAGGAGTAGCATTATTTTATACACTCCGGTTCTTTTTATCTGTCTTTCTGTCCCCTAACAGATTACACTCTCACGTGAACGTGGAAATATAGAAGGTTATGTTATAAAGAACATACGATGTGGATTGAATACTAAAATGAATAAATATGAAACAAAATTATATGTTCCGAAAATAAAATAACATAGCATTTTAAAGCTTATACTTAAAAATGAGTGTTATTACCGTCAAAATCACTGCCATGGAAGGAGTTTTGATTTAGTTATTGCCATTTACATGTTTTTTAAAAGCAGTACTTTTGATAGTAACACTGATAACCTGTATTTAAAGGAGAGGGGAATGAGGGAAGGGAACGCTGTGTACAGATGTTATATTCAAAAGATAGCAGATGCTTAGACAGAGCCTCATACAGTAGCAGTTATATCACTTTGGTAAGGAAAACAAAGTGTTTCCTTTGAAAACCCTGTTTTCTAAGAGGTTCTCCTTCTGAACAGTACTTCAGATAATTTACTGAGCAATTAAAAAAAATTGGGGATGAAGGAGGAAAAAAGATAGTTTATCCAATACAATCCTCTTTCCTGGTCCAGAATTCAGAATGCCTCAGAAAGAGGGAACAAAGGTGATTTCATTTAAGTGGATTGATGCACTTTAATAGTATTGCAAAAACTGGCATATAAACAAAATCATGAGATAGTATATCTATGCATTTACCAGGATACCTTCACCTGTTTTCTAAGAGGTTCTCCTTCTGAACAGTACTTCAAAAAATTTACTGAGCAATTAAGAAAAAATTGGGGATGAAGGAGGAAAAAAGATAGTTTATCCAAGAGAATAGACCATTGAGGTTGGGGTGTAAACAAATAAAAATCATTCCTTGTCCCACATCCAATTCTCTCCAGTGCCTATATCCTCCAGATATATTAACTTCTGAAAAATGCTGGCTACTACTATTGAATTCACAACCTTTAAATTTTTATTTCTGTAAGCAGCATGTAGAAAGGCCATTTTTCTTCATTTATCACACTCAACTCTTCTTACAGGGTACAATAAAATTCACTAGGTGAACTTGCTATTTTATAAGCAATTCTAACATTGACATTGACTTTCATCTGTTACTTTGATTGTACCTCTTCTATGTTTGCCAATTTTTAACATCATATTTCCATGAAAAAAATTGCATTGTTCTTCCATATGGTAGACATCTTCCATGAAAAAATTATCCTTCCTATGTTAATGCTGAAAATCATAAGGGTGCCTTGGTGTGGCAGCCAGGCGTGGTATGCTTTTTATTTGCGCAATTATAAGAGTGTATGTGGAAGAAGAGCCAAGATTGGGCCGAGCTTTTACAAATTATGAGTTTGCTCGTAGAAACTGCTTCTAATCAGTAATTACTAATTATTACAGAAAAATTCAAAGAATAAAAACATGGTTGCCAAACAGTTGTGCCTGACATATTAATCCTAGCTATAGAGAGTGTTTCTTAGTACTCTTTGAAACAAAGGCTGGCACCTATTCAAACATTGGCCTGGATGATGACA
The DNA here is from genome assembly GCA_963574655.1 of Perodicticus potto. NCBI lineage: Eukaryota > Metazoa > Chordata > Mammalia > Primates > Lorisidae > Perodicticus > Perodicticus potto. Next base: position 2,780 of record CAUYRH010092586.1, on the reverse strand, counting down.
AAGGGCCTTCAAGTTTGCTTTTGCTTGGGTTTACCTCGATGAGCCAACAAGCAGTACAAAGATAACTAATCCTTGATTAAATGAACACAACAGTTGCATTTGTCTTTAGTTCCTTACCTAGGGATAACAAAAAGCTGGGAGCCTTACAAAAGGCTCCTGATTTTGATAATTTTAGAGCTGAGGAAAAAAGTTATTTCATCATCATCATCATCAACAAGAACAGCAAAACCATGTACTCAATGTTTACTGTAGCACAATTCACAATTGCAAACATGTGGAATCAACTCAAGTCCCCATCAGTATGTGAGTGGATTTGTGGGTGTATATGATGGACTACTACTCAGCTATTAAAAAAATAGTGAGCCATTGGGCTTCAATAAACATTCTGGTATAGATATCTTTATTATGATGTGATTTTTTTGTCTTCTGGATATATACCCAGTAAAGGAATTATAGGATTAAATGGCAGGTCTAAAATAGTCTGTAAAATTTTGTAAGGAATAGTTTGTAAATAAAGGTACATTTATCTGCAAGTTCCCATTTTCCCTGTGTATACTGTGTCCACTTCTAGGACACTCTGTGGGTGAGAATGGCTTAAGTCAAATAGACTCAGCAAACAATTATTTCGAGTGATCTTAGTTCCAGGGTTGCTCGGATGCTGAGTTAAGAGCCAGAAGGCTTTTCAGCTGGGTCTGCTGAGGGGTGGGGGTGGAGGGCTGAGGGATGGTGGCCTTTTCCAGGAGCCAGAGGAGGACAGCACATGGGCTCAAAGACAGCTACCAGATCACGGTGTGTGGGGAGGCCACCAAGCCCTGACAGAGCCCAGAAGGAAGAGATGTTGGCTCCTGGAGCTGCACGGGTTAGATGCAGATGCTGGCAGGCTACATACACCTCAGATAGCTCAGTGCCCACCCAGGGGATTTGAGAAGCTGCAAGTCCCCTCTTTTCAGTGTATTGAAGCCTCTTCATACCTCAGAAGCCAACTGCACCGCTGAGGAGAAAGTAAGAAAACATCTTGTAGAATAATGAATTGTACCTAGAGAAACTGTTTAAATCATTGGGTTGTATTGATATTTTTGTTCAAATTAAATTGGAGCAAATTCAGTAACTCAGTTTCTATTGCTTATTAGTTGGGGCCAAAAAGGGAGGTCGAGAAACTTTGGAGAAATGAAGAAAACATGAGGAAATTTGTGCCCCTGATACAATTAGAATTGTTCTCAGTTTTAAACATGAAGAACAATGCTTACTACAGATTTCTGGGGAATACTTTTAAACAAATTTGGGCTGATTCTTACTATTCCTAGGTTGTTATAAATTTTTATAGAAAATGGAAATTAAATCTTTAAAATATACTTTTTAGCTTTTATTATTTTTCTCTTTGTAAGTTTTTGCAGTAAGATATATCAACATATTGCCTAATATCAAATCATCCTTAACATTCCTGGGATAAATAGTTTTTCTAAATTTTAATTCACTTTATGTTAATGGGGTTGATCCAAAGTCATCTGCTTTTTAGTTCCAGGGAGTCTTCAAAAGTGTACCTAGCACATTTTTCTTGATTTCTAATGCCAGTTGAAATTTCTTAATTTTCATATCTTTTTTGTGATTTCTAGAGATTGTCAATAAAAATGAAGTATGTTTATAGAATCTACCACCTTGATAAATATTCTATCTTTTTAAATATGGCAATGACATTTTCCCCTTCCAATACAGAATAACATCGACTTTCTAAGAAGCTGCACAGTGGTTAGCCTTGAAGTACCTGACTTTTTGTGGTGCATTTTCTTTCCTCACAATTTCTTCTTAGAAAACCTCGTCTTTCCCCACCAGCACAGCATAAGTGATGGCCCCTTGGTGCTGTGATTCACCAGCCCCACCCTCTGCTGGATAATTAGACCAGGGGTAAATACCTGACCCATGAAATCCTTTCCAACCCTCTCCCGGAAAATTCTAATCAGGTGTTGGTTTCTGTTTTCCAGTGGAGATGGAGGTTAGTTATACCCTGAGTCCTCAGTGGCCATTTGTGGGTAGTGCATGCTGAGAGCAAGCAGGGTGAGCTGCTCAATGAAAAGACGTTCTGGGGGGCAAGAGCGCCCATGCTTTTGTGATCCTCTCCTGTTGAGGACAACAGCTAACCACAGAGTGAGCCTGCCCTTGCATATTTTGAGACAAAACCCACCTCCAGCTTTCCTTAAGGCCTCCCTTGATGTATAAACCGCAAGTTTCTTCCTCTTCTTGGAGATGTCCTTCACTGGTTTTCTTATTGTAATATCTAAATAAAATTATCTTAGTTGTCTGGTGCATTTTGTCTCTGAAGTGCATTGAAAGACGTGACCCTGTGGGTAGCCTGGTGAAGCGATCAGGACAGGTGTGGAGTCTAGGCCTGGGTCCTCAGGGGTGTGTGCTTGGGCTTCCAATAGGTCTCAATGCTGAGCCTGCTTAAAGTGATTTCCATTATCTTGTGACCAAGTCGCTCCTTGCTGAGATTGTCCTTTGCATATTCCTGGGGGCGTTAGATCTGAAAATCCTGAGTGTAACAAAGACCAAAGAAAAAAGAGGTAAACTGCCTGGGTGAAACTCTAACTCCTTTGTTTGACTTCAGAAAGTAAAAGTAGTCCTGAAGGCTACATATTTTTTTTTTTTTTTTTTTTTTTGAGACAGAGCCTCAAGCTGTCACCCTGGATAGAGTGCTGTGGCATCACAGCTCACAGCAACCTCCAATTCCTGGGCTTAAGCGAGTCTCCTGCCTCTGCCTCCCAAGCAGCTGGGACTACAGGCAC
>CAUYRH010092585.1:0-21595 GCA_963574655.1 Perodicticus potto | reverse complement strand
AAAGATGGAGACTTTACCTCTTTCATGTTTACATGGATGGAGTTGGAACATATTCTTCTTAGCAAAGTATCTCAAGAATGGAAGAAAAAGTATCCAATGTACTCAGCCCTACTATGAAGCTAATTTATAGCTTTCATATGAGGCTATAACCCAATTAGAGCATAAAAATATGGGGAAAGTGGCGAGGGAGGGGAGGGGAGGGGGGAGGATGGGTGGAGGGAGGGTAAATGGTGGGGCCACACCTATGGTGTATCTTAGATGGGTTCAGACAAAACTTACTAAATGCAGAATACAAAGTCTTAATACAATAACTAAGAAAACGACATGATGGCTATGTCAAACAGTTTGATGAAAATGTTTCAGATTGTATATGAAACCAGCACATTGTACCTCTTGATTGCACTAATGTACTCAGCTATGATTCAACAATAAAAAAAATAAAAAATAAAAAATAAAAATAAATAGAAATGTATCTATTTCATCTTGATTTAAAATTTATTAGTGTATGTTATTCATAATATTTTTATGATTACTAAAGCTTAGTTACAGTTAAATTATTGTGAGATTTGGGGGGTGGGACATGGCTGTGTTGCCCTGACTCAAGTCTTCCTTTATTTGGCAAGCAAATTCTACAGTCCTGGGTCGGGTCTGGCAACTCCCAGACATCACAGTGAAGACACTGAGAGACCAGAGCCATGTGACCATGCAGTCCAGCAGTGTCCTATTGCCCAACACCATCACCAGGAGATGGCAGTGGCAGGTGGCACAGAGCAGACCTCCAGCCACAGCTCTGGGGGCATCTTGTTCAGTCTCATGTTGCCCTGTGTGGCAGGAGCGGCTGTGAGTCTATGCAGCTGGTACTGAAGCCAGGGTGAGGGGCTGAACTTCCCAGACAGTAGTGTCTAAGTACTTCAATGCGTATCTTTGAAACACAGACATTTAGAGGATTTCAAGTGTCTTCCAGGAAGTCTGCAGCTATTAGCAAAGGGTCATAATCCTTATCCCCCTTAAATTTGGATCATGCAAGGTACTTTTCCCTCTTTACTCTTTTTAAAAAATATTTGCTAATTTGAAAAGAGAGAAATTATTTTACCACTGTAGTTTTCATTTCTTTAATTACTAATGAGATTGAAAAGCATTTCATATATTCACTGTAACTTTTACTTCTTCTTTGGTAAACTGCTCATGAATGCTAAGTACTTATTTTTTTTTTACTAGGGTTTATAAATGTGAATTTCTATAAATGTGAATTCTATAAATGCGAATTTCTTTTAAAGTACTGGTATTGAAGACTTCTAAGAAGCCAAAGACAATCACATTCACCTCAATTCAAATCCCCTACACAGTCAAAAAAGTGATAGAAAACCATCAGAACAAGTAAAACTATACAAACCCAAGCCTTCATCACTATGAGAAAACAGAAAGTGTGATAAATTCCAAATTACAAATAAACAGAAAAGTCAACCTCAAATCCCAATGAGTTAAAAATGATTGTTACAAGGAAAAAAATGTATAAGATCCCAACAATAAAAAGTCCCAGACTAGATGGATTCACAGCAGAATTTTATGAGGCCTACAAAATAGAGGTGGTACCCATACTGCAGAAATTCATCCATAACATTGAGAAGAAGGGTACCCTCCCCAACTCGTTCTAAAAATCCAGTATCACTTTGATAAGAAAGCCAGGAAAGGATGCAACAAATAACGAAAACTACAGACCAATATCCCTTATCAATATAGATACCAGATCCTCAATAAAATACTAACAAACTGAATTCAACAGTCTATCAAAAAAAAAAAAAACGTCTACATGACCAAGTGAACTACATCCCAGGGATTCAAAGATGGTTCATTATATGTAAATTAATAAGTGTGATTCACCACAGTTATCAGAAGCAAAAACAAAGACTATATGATCATCTCAATGGATGCAGAAGAAGCATACAATAAAATCTACACCATTTTATGATTAAAAACTCTCAACAAATTTGTCATGGAAGGAACATATTGCAAGATTATAAAATCCACATGTAACAAACATATAGCCAACATCATACTGAATGGGGAAAAGTTGAAAGCGTTCTCCCCAAGAACTGTAATAAGACAAGGGTGGCCACTACCACCACTTCCATTCATCATAGTGCTGAAAGTCCTAGCCAGAGCAAACAGACAAGAGAAAGAAATAAAGTGTATCCAAATCTGGAAAGAGAAGGTCAACAAACCTTATAGCTTTTTCCTGACAATATGATTTTTTTTTTTTTTGAGACAGAGCCTCAAGCTGTCACCCTGGAGAGAGTGCTGTGGCATCACAGCTCACAGCAACCTCCAACTTCTGGGCTCAAACGAGTCTCCTGCCTCTGCCTCCCAAGTAACTGGGACTACAGGCGCCCGCCACAACGCCCGGCCATTTTTTTTTTTTTTGGTTGCAGTCGTCATTGTTGTTTGGCGGGCCCGGGCTGGATTTGAACCCACCAGCTCAGGTGTACGTGGCTGGCGCCTTAGCCCGTTGAGCCACAGGCGCCGAGCCGATTTTTTTTTTTTTTTTTTGAGACAGAGTTTCACTATGTCCCCCTCGGTAGAGTGCCATGGCATCAAAGCTCACAGCAACCCAAACTCCTGGGCTTAAGCGATTCTCTTGCTTTAGCCTCCCAAGCAGCTGGGACCACAGGCAGCTGCCACAACGCCCAGCTATTTTTTGTTGCTGTTGTCATTGTTGGTTAGCTGGCCCGGGCTGGGTTCGAACCCACTAATTTCAGTGTATGTGGCTGGTGCCGTAACCACTGTGCTATAGGCCCCGAGCCTGACAATATGATCTTATATCTAGAAAACCCCCAAAGACTTCACCAAGAAACTCCTGGAATTGATACATTTAGCAAAGTCTCAGGTTACAAAATCAGCGAACAGAAATCTCTGGCATTCCTATATACCAATAACAGTCAAGTTGAGAGACAAATCAAAGACTCAATACCACTGACAATAGCTATCAAGAAAATAAAATACCTAGGAATATACTTAAACAAGGAGGTGAAAGATCTCTACAAAAGAACTATGCAACACTGAGGAAAAAACTGCAGGCAACACAAACAAATGAAAAAATATATCATGCTCATGGATTGGTAGAATCAACTTTGTTAAAATGTCCATATTACCCAAAGTGATTTACAGATTCAATGCATTCCCCATCAAAATGTTGTATTTCACAGATGTGGAAAAAATAACTCTATGCTTCATTTGGAACCAGAAAAAAGCCTAAATAACTAAAGCAATCTGAGGCAAAAAGAACAAATCAGGAAGCATCACATTACCAGACTTCAAACTACACTACAAGGCTGTAATGATCAAAAAGCATGGTACTGGCACAAAACAGAGACATAAACCAAGAAAACAGAACAAAGAATCCAGATATAAAACCATCCACATACAGCTAACTGATCTTTGACAAAGCAGACAACAATGTACACTAAAGGAAAGAAGCCTTGTTCGATAAATAATGCTGGGAAAATAGGACAGCCACATGCAGAAGAATGAAACAGGATCCATATCTCCCACCACTCACAAAAATTAATTCAAGATGAATAGAAGATTTAAATGTAAAGCATTAAACAATAAGAATACTAGAATAAAATGTTGGCTCAATTCACAATTGCCAAGTCGTGGAAGCAACCTAAGTGCCCATCAACTCATGAATGGATCAACAAACTGTAGCATATGTATACCGTGGAATATTATGCAGCAATTAAAAAAGATGGAGACTTTACATATTTTACATTTACCTGAATGTAGTTGAAATACATTCTTCTTAGTAAAGTATTCCAAGAATAGAAAGATGAATATCCAATGTACTCCATACAAATATGAAATCCATATATAAACAATTACATGTTCCTAAGAATAATAAAACACTAATATAGTCCAGTTTGGGAGTAGTGGGAAGCGGGAGGGGGCAGGGGGGAGGACGTATGGCAGAGGAAGGGAGGGCATGAGGAAGGATCTCACCTAATGTGCACACTGTGAGGGTATATAACATGTCCCCTGGGTGAGGGGCTCTTCTACAAATGGAACTTTGCCCTGGAAGTGAGAACATATAACCTAAATATTGTACCCTCATATTAATTTGAATAAAGTTTGAAAACAAAAAAAAAAATGTTTGAAAAACCCTTCTAGGTATTGGCCTAGGCAAAGAATTTATGAAGACAACCCCAGTAGCAATCACGGCAACAACTAAATAAATAAGTGGGACTTGATTAAATTAAAATGTTTCTGGACAGCTAAGGAAATAATCAACAGAGCAGATAAGACAACGTACAGAATGGGAGAAAATATTAGCAAGCTATACATCTGAGAGAGGGTTAATAGCGAGAAATCTACAAAGAACTCAAGCAAATCAGTAAGAAAAAAACAAACAACCTCATTACAAACTGGTCTAAAGATATGAATAGAAGCTTTTCAAAAGAAGTTAGACAAATGGCTAACAAATGTATGAGAAAATTCTCAATATCACTAATCATCAGGGAAATGCAAATTAAAACCATAATGAGGTATCACCTAACCCCAGTTGGGATGGCTTTTGTTAAAAAGTTTAAAAACAAGAGATGGTGGCATGAATGAAGAGAGAAAGGAACAGTTATACATTGTTGGAGGGACTGCAAATTAGTATAACCTCTACGGAAAACAGTCTAGAGATTTCTCAAAGAACCAAAAGTAAACCCTGCTATTAGATCCAGCAATCCTACTACTGGGTCTTTACCCAAAGGAAAAGAAGTCATTTTATCAAAAAGACATTGGTACATGAATATTTATTGTAGCACAATTCACAATTGCAAAGATGTGGATTCAACCTAAGTGCCCATCAATTCGTGAGTGGCCCTAACTCTAAACCTGATTCAGCCATGAAGAAGGATGCATGAAGGCCTTTTACAACATATTGGATGGAACTGGAGACCATTATCCTAAGTGAAGTTTATAAAGAACGGAAAAACTACCACCACATATACTTGCTATTAAACTGGAACTAACTGTCAAGCACACACGTGCACATAAGGAAGTAAAATTCAACATAAATCAAGCAGAGGGAAGAAATGGAGAAGGTGGGTGAAAATCTACCTAACAGATACAGTGAACATTATCTGGGTGATGGGTCCACTTATAACACTGATTCAAGCATAACAATATAATCTAAAACATTTGTACCCTGTAATATTTTGAAAGGAAAAAAAAAAGAAATCTAATGTAAGAAAGAAGAAAAAATAAAAACAAGCGAAAAGTCAATGAAAATGGTTTAGAACAAATAAAAGAGATCAACAAATACAAATTTTGATTCTTAGAAAATATTAATGAAACTGATAATCTGCTAGCAAGACTCACCAGGAATAAACAAATTATTTATGCCAGGAATTTAAAAGGATACATAATTACAGATCCCACAAATATTAAAAGGATGACATTTAATAAATTAAACAATTTAAATAAAACAGGCGATTCCTTGAATTACACAAATTAACAAAAGTGATATAAGAACTAGAAAATATATATAGGCTAATAGCTAATAAATGGATTTTTTTCTTTTTCTTTTCTTCCTTTTGCTTGAAACAGAGTGTGACCATGTCCCCCAAGCTGAAGTGCAGTGGTGTCAAACTCCTAGACTCAAGCAATCCTCCTGCTTCAGCTCCCTAAGTAGCTAAGACCACAGGCATGTGCCACCACACCTGGCCAATTTTTGTATTTTTTGTAGAGGTGTGGTCCTGTTATGTTGCTCAGGTTCATCTTGAATGCCTGGCTTCAAGCAGTCCTCCTGATTCAGTCCCCCAAAGTGCTGGGATTACAGGCATGAGCCATTACAACAGGCCCCAATTGAATTTCTAATGAAAACTCTCCCACAAAGAAAACTCCAGGCCCAGATCAAAACATAAAATACCTAGGAATAAATCTAATAAAAGATGTGCAAGACCTGAATATAGAAAACTATGAAACACCACTGAGACTGAACGTAAACTAAGAGACACAATGCTCCTGGATTGAAAGACTTGGCACAGTCAGTCCAGTCACCCCATTTGGTAGACACAATGCAATCCTAATCTTAATTACAATAAGATATTTTTTTTGTAGAAATTGATGAGCTATCACAATAAGAGAGAATTTGCCTAACAAATGCAATCAGCGTAACCTAATTCTTTGTACCCTCAACGAATCCTGAACAATAAAAAAAAAATTGACAAGTTAATTCTAAAATTTATATCAAAATGCAGAAGACATAGTCTTGCTAAAGAATAAAATTATAGGACTTATACCAAACAACTTCATGACTTGCTATGAAGGTGACCAAGACAAGGTGGTAGTGATGTCAGGATGGACACACTGATGTCCCATTAGGGCAGCAGGTCAGTCCAATGGGGAAAAGAAAGTCTGAAACAACAGCTGGGACAGCTGGTTATCTGTGTGGACAAAACCCTGACTCTTATCTCATTCTACACAAAAAATTAACTCAAGATATATAATTGACTTAAACATAAAACCCAAACCACAACACTTCTAGAAGAAAACCCAGGGAAATATCTTCACAGGTTTGGGCTAGGTAGATTTGGATGATACAAAAACACTAACCATTAAAAAAAAACTTGATAAATTGAACTCCATTTAAAAATACCAGTAAAGGACAGGCACGGTGGCTCATGCACTGTGGCTCATGCCTGTAATCCTAACACTCTGGGAGGCTAGGGCAGGAGGATCACTTGAGGTCAGAAGTTTAAGTTTGTAGTGAGCCATGATGATGCCACTGTACTCCAGCCTAAAATGCCATTTCATGCACACTTGAATGTTCACAGTTAAGAACACTGGCAATGCTAACAACTGGTGAGGACAAGAGTAGGAACAACTGGTAGGAATATAAAATGGTATAATCACTTTGAAAAATTGCCCTGCAGTTCCTTATAAAGCCTATAGCCCAACCTACAGCCCACTCTTTATTATTTACCCAAGTGAATGAGTATATTCACACGAAGACACAGATGTCCACAGTAGCCTTATTAATAACAATCAAAAGCTAGAAATAACCAAATGTCTATCAATTAGAGAATAAACGAATTACAGAATAATCATACAATGGGAATAATATTATGCATTTTTTAAAACCCTACTATCATGCAAAAACATGGATGAATCTCAAAAACAGTTTATTAGGTAGAAGAAAGCAGACATTAAATGTATATACTCTGAAGAGTCTATTTATTTGAAATCTAAGAAAAGTCAAACTCATCTATAGTAATAAAGGAGAAGTGACATACTAAAAGTGAGAGAAAGACCTCTGTACAAATAAAGTTGAAATCCTGAATAAATATATTTTACTCGAAAAATTTTTAAAAATTAACCCCATAAGAGATAGAAAGCCTAAGAGATCAATTTCTATAGAATGAAGAAAGAAAGCTATCAATTGAGGAACTAGTTCAGAAAAATGCACTAGACTCAGATGTTTTTCACATGGAATTCTACCAAATCTTCACAAAGATCAGATGACATTGAAGCTGCATAAACTGTTCCAGAGCATAGAAAATGAAGGACAATTTCTTATTCTTTTTAAGCAGTATAACATCGACACTTAACTCTTACAAATATCGCTTTGAATATTGATACAAATGTGCTAAATAAAATATTAACCAGTAGATTCCAATTTTACATTAAGAAAATGTCAGTGGCCATGTGGATTTAATCCAGGAATAGAGGGTTGGTTCAGTATTAGGAAATCCATTAATATATTATATCAAATTTATAAATCTAAGGAGAAAAATCTACACTTTTCTCCACGGCCAGTGAAAAATCTTATGGTCATCTTCACAGACAGTGACTTCAACAAAATTCAACACTTATTCCTGATAAAATCACTCAAGAAAATAAGAATTGTTGAGTACTTTCTTAACAAGATAAGTGCACATCTTATACCTAAGGCAGCAATTTAACAGAGAAACATTCAATGCTTTTTAGTAGGATCAAGAAATAAGGCAAGGATGCCCATTGTTTCTCATGCCACGGTATGGACCCCAAATATGGCCTGCCACTTACTTGGTTTTACAAATAGAATCTTACTACAATACAGCCATACCTATTTGTTTATTTATTGTCTATGGTCACTTTTGCACTACAACTTTTGCAAAGTTGAGTAGTTGGGACAAAGACAGTATAGCCCCAAAAGCCTACAATATCTGCCATCTAGCTATTAAAAGAAAAAGTTTGCTGTCGCCTGTCCTGCAGTATTTAACATTGTATCAGAGGTATTAACTGATGCAATGAGACAGAGAAAATCAACAGAAATAAAACTTTCTATTTTCAGATGATAGGACAGTATACCTGGAAAATACTAGAGAATCACTGATATCAAAAGAATCCAGTGGATTCGTGCCCATAGCTCAGTGGGTAGGGTTCCAGTTACATACACCAGGGCTGGCGGGTTTTAACCTGGCCAGGGCCTGCTAAACAACAATGATGAGAACTACGACCAAAAAAAAAAAGAGTAGCTGGGCATTATGGCGGGCACTGTAGTCCCAGCTACTTGGAAGGCTGAGGCAAGAGAATTTCTCAAGTCTAAGACTTTGAGGTTGCTGTGAGCTATGACGCCACCCCATTCTACTGAGGACAACATAGTAAGACTCTGTTTAAAAAAAAAAAAAAAAAAAGGAATGAAGTAAGAAATTAACACATAGATATAAATAACCTCTTTGTGAGACAGGATCTCACTCCTTCACCCAGGCTAGAGCACTGTGGCATCATTATATGTTACAGCTCACTGCAGCCTCAAAGTGCTAGGCTCAGGTGACCCTCCCACTTCAGCATCCCAAGTACCTGGGACAAAAGGTACAACACCACATCCAGCTAATTTTTAAAATAATTTTTTGTAGAGATGGGGCCATCTTGCTATGTTGCCTAGACTGGTCTTGAACTCCTAGATTCAAGTGATCCTCCAACCTTGGCCTCTTGAAGTGCTCAGATTATAGGCATGAGCCACCACACCTAGCCACAAATGACCTTTATATACTTGAAAATTACCAAATTAGAGTACATATTGCTAGATAAAACCCTATTTACTAAAATTAAAATGCTCATAACTAAACTTAATAAGAATTATGTAAAACCTATACAAAAAAAACTTTTGAAACATCCCAGAAGACACAAAACTATATTTTAACAAATGGAAAGACATCCCTTAATCTTGGACAAGATGAGTCAACATAAAGATGCCCATTATTCCTGAGTGAGTTTATCAACACATTGCCACACTAATAAATATAGCATCAAACTTTTTAAGGAGCTAGCAAGTTTACATTAAATATGGAAAATAAACACGCAATGATAGCTACAAAAATACCAAAAAAAAAAAAAAAAAAAAAAGCCAGAGGAATCCCAGAAATAGGCCCAAATGGAATTGGGGCCTGAAAAGCTATCATCTCAAATCACTGGGACAAGATGGACTTTTCAATAACTGGTGCTGTATTAAGAGATTTTGTTATTGCTTTTTGTTTGTTTATTCTGAACTGGATGATCTTCCACAAGAGAATGTTTCCTCCCTCACTGTACTAAGTTGGCCAGTTCACAAGAGGGACACTCCCTGATGCTGGGACGTCACCTTATTCTGGGACTATGTGACTACGGTGGCTCATGCTTTCATGATGTAGCTGGGACCCAACTGATATTTTTTGTTTGGGATTATTGTAGATTTTCTGCCTTCTTTGGTTGAATGTAGAACACCATTTTCATTTTCGAACACCTGTGTTCGTTTATATTATAGTCAGGTGTCAGGGTGTGGGAAGAGCTAACCAGCATCCTGCCCAGACAGAGATCATGTGTTCTTCCCAAAGATGCCTCCTGCCATGCCTAATCCAGGAGAGCGACTGGCACACAAAGGGTGAGGGCTTCCAACCTCACACAGTGACAGTAGGGGTGGGTGCTAGGCTCATCAAACCTACAACTCCTCAGGCTGGTCCTCAAGTAGTCCTGTTCCCACACAGCCTGGGAAGAGTGTGCCCCAAGTCCTGCTCACCTTAAAGTTCTGGATAACTTTTGACACACAGGCAACAACCCCAGGGTGATGACTTCACAGTGGGATTCAAAGTCTGTGCTGGGGTATGTGCAGGAAGCCCCAGCCTCAGAAGGCAGCTCTGGCTCTGAGGAAGGATCTGGGGGCTTCTGTGCTGCTGTCATGAAGAAAAAGCAGTTAACATTCAGATAGTTTTGTGGGTGACAACACAGGCTGCTTCTTTATATGGTTTGCATCAAAAAATGACCACATCTCGCTGCAAAGCCATCATCTGCCATCTACCTATGAACTTCAGCAGGTTCTTAAAGAGTGTGAAATTGATCCCAGAGACCATCCACATCCACCTGGAAGAGCAGTGCCCAGCCTTGCTCACCCAGATTCACTGGCTCCACTCCTCCCTCCTCAGCCGCCTGGGAGCCCAGACATTCTTCGATCTTATCCCCAAGGCTATTCACAATCTGTAAATATGCTCTGTTCTTGAACCACAGTATTTCTTGGGAGGAAAATTATGGAACATTTGGGATTTTCTTTTTTGAGATAGACTCTCACTTTGTCACCCGGGGTAGAGTCCCATGGCATCATAGCTCCTAGCAACCTCAAGCTTTTGTGCTCACAGGATCCTCCTGTCTCAGCCTCCCGAGTAGCTGGGACTACAGGCACCCACCACAACACTTGGCTGTTTTTAGAGAAGAGGTCTAGCTATTGTTTAGGCTGATCTCAAATTCCTGGGCTCAGTGTTCCACCCACCTTGGCCTCCCAGAGTGCTGGGACTATAGGCGTGAGCCACCTTGCCTGGCCTGAGATTTTTTGTTTATATCAATGAACAAAGGATCAAACTTGCCTCTGATGATGATCCACAAAAAGGAAACTACTCTCCCACCAGTGGGGACCAATTGCAGGACTCAGGACAATCCCCACTCAGGGTGTGACGCCCTGCTTGGGAGTCCTTCTAAACAAACTGGACACCCTGCTGAGGTGCTGCAGAGCACGGCCCAAGCCCTTTGGGCAGACTGGCCACACTCACATTTCCTGAGCTGCCTCCAAGATGTTCCCCCTACAGATGGAGGCTCCTCCCGCCCAGCCTCCAGCTCTGTGACGTTTTCCATGGATTCTCAGGGACTTTTGTTTCAGTGCCGTGATCAGGCTGATTTCTGTGTCCCTTATTGTACTTATTCAACCAAGACAGAACAGTCCTTTAATGACAGTTTTTTAAAACTATTTTAAAAGCTTTTAAAGTTGTGATAAAATATATATAACATGAAATCCACCATTTTAACCATTTTTAAGTGTGTGGTCTAGTGGCATTAAGTGCATTCGCAGTGCCATGCAGTCACCACCACCATCCACCTGGACCTTGCATTGTCCCAAACTAAAACTATCCCATTAAACACTGCCCTGCTCAACACCTACTTTCTGTCTATGAATTTGCCTACTTTGGGGACCTGGTATGAGTGGAACCGATAGTATCTGTCCTTCTGTTACTGGTGCCTTTTCTGGTCATGGTCCCTGAAGGCTGTGTCCTGCTGTGGCCTGTGTCAGTGTGTGTCTCCTTCCTCTCACTTTTGTCCCCTGCCCCACCCCTAGGTAACCACCATTGTACTCTCTGCTTCCACGAGTTCTACTCTTCTAGATTACACATTAAGTGAGAACACGTGGTATTTTTCTTTCTGTGCCTGACTATTTCACTTGGCATAACATCCTCCAGTTCATCCACCGTGTCACGAAAGATAGGGTTTCATTTTTATGGTTCAATCGCACCCCATTGTGTGTGCACCATCTCTTCACACTGAGGGACATGAAGGTTGATGCCCTCTCTCAGCCACTGTGGATAGTGCTGCAGTGGACATGGGGTATAGGTGTCTCTTTGAGATTCTGATTTCAATTCCTTTGGGCATTTACCTCGCAGTGGGAGTGCTGTATCATATGGTAGTTTTCTTTTTCTTTTTTTCTTTTATTAAGTCTGGGAAGAATCAACATTGCCTATACTTCCCAAAGCCATTACAGATTTAATGCAATCCCTATTAAAGTACCTCTGTCATACTTTAAAGATCTGGAAAAATTAGTACTTTGTTGTATATGGAAATAGAAAAAACCTCGAATAGCCAAGACATTACTCAGAAATAAAAACAAATCAGGAGGTATCATGCTACAAGACTTTAAACTATACTATAAATCTATACTGATCAAAACAGCATGTTACTGGCACAAAAATAGAGAGGTAGATGTATGGAACAGAACTGAAAACCAAGAGGTGAACCCAGACACTTATCATCATTTGATCTTTGATAAGCCTATCAAAAATACAAATTTGGGAGAAAATTCCCTATTCAACAAATGGTGCTGGGTGATTTGGCTGGCGACTTGTAGAAGACTGAAACTGGACCCACACCTCTCTCCTCTAACAATAATTAACTCTTACTGGTTAAAGGACTTAAACTTAAGACATAAAACTATAAAAATTCTTGGAGAGAGTTCAGGGGAAACACTTGAAAAAATTGATCTGGAAGAATACTTTATGAGGAGGACCCCCGGGCAATTGAAGCAACATCAAAAATACATTACTGGGATCTGATCAAACTAAAAAGCTTCTGCACTGCCAAGAACACAGTAAGTAAAGTGAGTAGACAGTCCTCAGAATGGAAGAGGATTTTTGCAGGTTATATTTCTGACAAAGGTCTAATAACCAGAATCCATGGAGAACTCAAACTTATTTTTATTTTTTGGAGGAACCTCTCTTACAGTTTTTCATAATGGCTGACCTAATAGATATTCCCACCACATTCTCACCAGCACTTGTTCCCTTTCACCTTTTTGATAACAGCCCTTCTAACAGGTGCAAGGTGACGGCTCACTGTGGTTCTCATTTGCATTTGCCTGATGCTCAGTGAGGCTGAGCACTTTGTCCCTGCACTGCTGGTTGTTGGCATGTCTTCTTTGAAGAAATGTCTATTTAGATCCTTTGCCTATTTGTTAATCAGGTTGTTTTCTTGCCACTAAGTTGTCTGACTTCCTTATCTATTTTGGATATAATTCCTAATCAGATGTATGGTTTGAAAATATTTCCTCCCATAGATTGTCTGTTCATTCTGTTGATTGTTTGCTCTGCTATGAATAAACTTTTTAGTTTGGTATAATCCTATCTATTTTTCTTTCGTTGTTCCTTCCTTTTTAAGACTTAATAATATTTCATTGTGTATATACACCACATTTTGCCTGCCCATTCCTCTGTCAATAGACACCTGGGTTACTCCTGTCTTTGCTTGGTAAATAAGATGTGAAATTTTTTTTTTTTTTGTAGTTTTTGGCCGGGGCTGGGTTTGAACCCTCCACCTCCAGCATATGGGGCCGGCACCCTACTCCTTTGAGCCACAGGCGCCGCCGAGATGTGAATTTTTAAGAAAGAAAGCATCTACAGTAAGGATAAAGATTCATTCTGAATGGTTTGCTCTTCTCTGCAATCCCACACTGGATAAAGGAAGATCTGAAGCTTGTGATAAAATTTAGTGTACACTCTGTGGGTACTCCTGAGGAGAAAGGAGGCCTCAGCTCCTCTGGGCCCAACCACAACCTCATACACATGCTTGGAGTGCTTTACCTTAGAGGTCCAGGCATTTGGTCCTGGGGAGGCATGCTGGTGAGCCTGGAAGGACACTTGCTTCCCTGCCTGCCCATACTCGGTATGGTGAGGAAAGGGCAAGGGCAGGCAAGGCCCTGGGCAAGTGCCAGTAGAAGGAAAAAAGGCTGGTACTGCCCCTCCCACGTGGTGACAGGATACAGTCAGAGCCACTGAGAAAGCCCAGGATTTCACCCACAGGGCTCGATGGACAAGTCAGGAGTAGAAGCTGTGTGGGATGCACCCAGAGGCTGGCCCAGGGGAACCGGCCCTGCAGGGAGCTGGGCAGCACCCCACTTCAGGGGGTCCTCCCTCCCTTGGGATTTAGGCAGCAGTAGGGTGGGATGATGTCAGGATGCACCAAGGTCATCAGAAAACTAGACATCAGGCTCAGCATCTGTAGCTCAGTGGCTAGGGCGCCAGCCACATAAACCGGGGCTGGCAGGTTCGAACCCAGTCCGAGCCTGCCAAACAACAACAATAACAACTACAACAACCAGAAAAAAAAATAGCTGAGTGCTGTGGTGGGCACCTGTAGTCCCAGCTACTTGGGAGGCTGAGGCAAGAGAATCGCTTAAGCTTAAGAGTTTGAAGTTGCTGTGAGCTATGATGCCATGACACTCTACTGAGGGTGACATAGTGAGACTCTGTCTCAAAAAAAAAAAAAAAAAAACCCAGAAAAAGAAAAGAAAAGAAAACCAGACATCAGTTCTGCTGACAGTCACTTTGTGAGATGGCCTGTTCTGACATGAGAACTTAGGTTCTTAAGTGAAAACTCACAGTGCTCAGGTCCCTGTGTGGCATGGGTAAAGCTAAGAGGGAATGTGCACTGGGTACAGTCGCCTGCCATGCCCATCCAGGCAGTGACGAGGGTGTGTGGCTTTGTATCTTGCCTGTGTAAAGCTGAAAGTATGTGACTGGCTGTGTTCAGGCTGCTGCTGGCCCTTAGCACCTAAGCACTGCTGTGAGTGGGTCAGGCCCGCAGCATCTTTTCCCAATTCAGCAGCTGCTGCATACTGAAAATGTCCTACTAATAATAGTTCAAAGACCAAAGAAATGTTTAAGGCTTGAGTATATAAAATGCCTTCTTAAAAAAGATTTTATGAGGTTAGTCACAACCAAAAACAACCTTAAATTTAACTCACAAGGCAAAAAAAAAAATTTTTTTTTAAAGACCATAAAATACTATTTGCCGAGTCATATGGATTCAATATCAGACAGACTTTCTGGTCCAGAAGTGTCATGCCAAGTACTTTTACACATGTGGGACCATCTTTCAAATATGCATCTTGAATGTTTGTTTTTTCTCCCTCTCTTTTTAATCTTACAAAAGCTTTGTTTTTTTAAAAATATGGTACATGGAAAATAAGATCACTTTTTTGAGTAGAAAAAAGAATTTGGCTCTAAGGTTAAGGCTACATTTCTTTAAGGGAAAAAAAAATCACATCTTTATTACTGAAAGCCATGAAATGTTGTACCTACCACTTCAGCAAGAACAACAGGGGCAATGCAGGTGAGGGCCAGCAGGACCAGAACTCTGCCCACCAGGCACTGTCCCTGCAGCCCCTCTGTAAGGGAATGAGGCAAATGTTTTAAGAAAGTTGGGATTTCCCTTGGCAAACTCTTTAAATATCCTGATCTCTTCCAGTTCCATACCAAAAAAAATAGTCAGCAAGTACTTCCAAGATTATTTTTGTCAAGGTCATGGCAGAGGAAAAAAAAAAAAAAGAGTACCTCTCACTGCTCCTCCTTGGAATAAAGGGAAGTTGGGAGTGTTTCGGTCCCCTGAGAGCTGTTGCCATGGTTACAGAGCCACACCACAGAGCCTAGTCACGCGAGCAGGCCCCAGGCAGGCGTCAGGGCAGCAGCTCGGCCTTTTGGAGCCAGATCACTTGCTGGCGCTCCATGGGGCTTGCGTGCATGCAAGGCTGCACTCTTGCTCAGAGAGCTGGAGAATTGCCTGTTTACAACTCCCACAAACAGTAACTCAGCCTTGACTTTCTTCCACAGAGCAGCTATAGCACTTGAAAGTAGTTCTGGAAAGATGCAGCTGGTTTGCCACAGACGTGGAGGCAGGTGGGGGCCGGGCCCCGAGGACAGCAGGCCCAATAGTGGGCCTCTCTTTCACCCATCCCAGCCCTGCTCTGCTCTGCCAGTTGGCCCAGGGCTCAGCCTCTTTTCTGGCTGATGAGACTGACCTGTGATAAACCCGCTGGGGGTCTCTGCTACAGGCCAGTGACTTGCAGTGCAGCACAGACACCCAGGGGCAGAGGACTGGAATGGTGAGTCTGTCCCAGAAACCCTTCCCAGCCTTCCCATGGCTGCAGGAGTGAGCTGCTATCTCAAAAACATTGGTGTCACCAATAGGTTTATCACGGAGCACTTCACATTTAGTCAGAAAATTTCATCCAAGTGCTCGCTCTACAGCTGTGTGACCCTGGCAAGTTAATTAACCCCTCTGGACCTTGGTTTCCTCATATGAAAAATGAAATGGCAGCAGTGACTGCCTATGAGGATTAGATGAATGAAGCAGGGGGTATATCCCACAGAGGGAGTGCAGGGCAGAGAACTGCTATGTCGGACACATGATTTAAAGTCAAGGGTGTTGAAACTATTTTCTAGAGAACAAAGCTTAATGTTGGAAAATTGGGATCTATCACACCTGTGATTCCAGCACTCTGGGTGGCCGAGGCAGGTGGATTGCTTGAGCTCAGGAGTAAGAGACCAGCCTGAGCGAGACCCCATCTCTACTAAAAGTAGAAAAACTGAGGCAAGAGGATCCCTTGAGCCCAAGAGTTTGAGGTTGCTGTGAGCTATGATGATGCCACAGCACTTTACCCAGGACAACAAAGTGAGATTCTATTTCAAAAAAAAGAAAAGAAAAGAAAAGAAAACTGGGATCTACTTTCTGAGAGCAAATGCCTCTTGCTATGAGATAAGTGGTGACCTGGATCACTGGGGCCTCTGATGGTTAAGGGAGTAGGGACCCCCCGCCTCAAGAAGACCAAGCCCGCGCCTGGGGTTCTGGGGTCTGCACCCTGATTCTCAAGTATGGACCCCATTCTCTGCTGTGTCGTGGACCTCAATGACCCTAGAGTTGGAATCTGCCTTAGACTGGCTTCCTGGTCTCTCCTCTGCACATGGTGGCTAATACCTAGGAGACCCAAGGGAACCTTCATGTCCCAAGTGCATCAGAGCTGGAGACTCGGGGTGGCTCTCGAAGCAGGGTGGCCCAAGGAGAAGGCCCTACTGATGGTGGTGAGGCCTTGTATCTACCATGGAGGTGGTGGCCCAGGATGCCACATACCAGCATCCCTTGGAGGGTCCTGATGGATTGAGCTGGGTAATGCCACGCAGGTGCCCTGCTTTCTGAGGAACCCACACTGGCCCCCCCAGAACCCACCCAACCCACTATTGGCCAAAGAAGGTCTACACAAGCACCAGTCCTCTCAAGTTATATGTCTGCTGGTGCAGGGGTGTTCCTGCCTAATGTTTGGCAGATGAAGACTGTGATGACTGAGTGAGACTAACACTTCAGGCAGCAGGCCCAGGACCCAACTGACATCACCTGCTGGAGCCCTATGGTGACCCAAGCTTGGCAGGGGCTGGGATGCAGTCCACCAAGCCAAGCCAAACCTAGGGCAGAGAAAGGCCTGAGCAACACCATTGAGAAGAAGCTGGTGCCCCAGCTCAGTGACCATGGGCAGAAAGAACAAAAGGGTATAGGGTTAGGAGATGAGGGTGATGGTCAGGGGATGAGAGTGACAGGGGATGAGGGTGACAGCGGAGAGGGCAGAGCAGGCCTGGGGTCAGGTGCTGGGCTTCTCCTATCATGTCCACACTCTGGCCAGCCAGAGCCAGCTTCGACTCTTCATGGTGAACCTCCACATCCACATCTATTTTTATCTGATGATTCCCAGAAATAAAAGCTACATGGAAGGAGTCTGGGCAGGGCAGGCCCAGTGGTCACAGCACACAGCTCTCTGAGCAGAAAGGTCATGGAAAGCAGGAGCTGTGGTCAGGAGGCACAGCCGGGGCCTTTGCAGCCTGTGCCTCTACATGTCCCCAAGGGAGTCACGTGGTTCCAAGCCAGACCAGCCTTTCCCAGGTGCCAGTCCTGGCTTTGCCCCTACCCTACCACTCAAATTGTGGGTACTTCAGGGGCTATGGGATGCCCCTGCTGCCAACTGTGCACCCCGCCTGAGCTGCTCACTGAGCCCAAGGTTGCCTGGCAATGGGCATGGGGGAGAGGGCATCCTAGGGCCCAGGCCACTCTGTCTGGGTTCCGGCCTCACTGTAGCACCAGGACCCCTGAACACCTGCCCAGATGGTGGTCCTGCATACAAGTTTTTCCCATGTCCCTGTGTGCACCCCTCACACATCACCTGGGGCCTCACCCCTTCTCTTCCTGGGCCCTGAGCCCATCTGGAGGCAGGGCACGGAGTCACGGAGACAGAAGTGCTGGAGGATGGGCTCTTGTGCTCTTAGCTCTATGCCATGCTGGACTGTGCCATCCCATTCACATGGAGTCTGGTCAGAGCAGCCATGGGCAGAGGGCCTCCATCAACTTCTAGCTGGTCTTTCTCTGGAACATTAGCCTGCAGGTATAAAGTCTCTTCACTATGATATCTCAGGTTCTGGGAAGCTTCCCAGGAATCTATGGTGGCTTTTCAGGAACTACACCTGGACGGCAATGCGGCCCTGCCTGTTAGTGGACATGTGGCCAGGGGTGTCCGTGCACATGAGAATATTCTCTCAGTGACTTCATGAGGCTGGCACCACTGGGCACAGGGCAACTCTGATGACATGCCTAGAGTGGAGACAGAGGATGCGGAAGCCTGTCCTATCTCAGAGAGCTGGTGAAACCCCCTCCTCAAGGCTGGGGGTCAGCAAGTCTCCCTGCTGGCTACCCCCCATGCCAGGACCAGATTGGGGAGGATTGTCACCTCAGTCTGAGACCTTGCCGCCACCTGGTCCTCAGCAACCCAACCCAAGCAATGGAGACAGTGCCCCTCTCCTGGTAGGCCCTTGCTTCCCCCACCTGGAGCCTGAAGAATGTTGGCATTCAGTCATAGTGAGAGGGAGTCTAGGACTGGCTGGCAAGGGCCACAGGGATTGGGGGCTGCAGGAGAGGGTGTGCCCACTGGCCCTGCCCCTCCCTAGACACTTGGGGCTATGCTCACAAGGTGTACCCCCTCTTCAGTGCAGGCCCCTGGAGGTCCTAGTCCAACATGAACCCCTAGCCAGTTGGTATACCTGTTGCCAGGCCAGCCAGGCCAGCCTCAGTTCCGAGCAATTGGGTGGAAAGAACTCAGAAAGATCCATGGGGGTAGTGGACCAACAGGCAGAGACAAGAGCTATTTGCTTATTTATAGAGAAAGGAAAGTGAAACAAAGAACAAGAAGTGGCACAAACAAATCAAGAGGGGCATCAGCCATGGAAACACAGCAGCTATAGTAACTTATATGTCGCAGTATGAGGATAAGCCAGGGACCAGAAAGGAGCATGATCTCTGTTGGGTAGCAGGAGCCACAGCCAGACTGAACTTGGATGAGGCAAGAGATGGGGATGAATGGATGGAGACAGGCCAATAGCTGATAGACAGCAGGTTGTGAAGAGAAGATAGCACGGGGAGGTGACATTAGAAGCAGAATGGAAGGCGAGGGACCCCAAATAAAAAGGGGTCTCCTACAGCATCAAGCTGGGGAGGCAGGACATACCAAGTGGGATTTAAGAATATCAAAGCCACACCGAGAGGCTAAGGTGGGAAGATCCCTTGAGCTCAGGAGTTCAAGACCAGCCTGAGCAAGAGCGAGACTCTGTCTCTACTAGAATAGAAAATCTAGCCAGGTGTGGTGGTGTGCACCTCCCAAGTAGCACCCAGTTGCTTGGGAAGCTGAGGTAGGAAAATCACCTTAGCCCAGGAGTTTGAAGTTGTTGTGAGCTATGATGACACCATGTCATTCCAGCCTGGGAACAAAGAAAGACCCTGCCTCAAAAAAAAAAAAAGGAGAGTCGGACCCACCCAACTTCTCAGCAGCAAGGGCAACATGGACACTGCAGACAATTGGAAAATGTTTAACCTTAAATTCTACTCTAACCTGAATTATTATCCAAACATGAGGGCATAACAACCTCCAGATTGTAATAAGGCCAGGAAGACTTCACACCGACAGCCATGCTGGAAACACTGTGGAGGACGACCCACGAAGAGAAACAAATCTGGGCCAGGCAAGGCATGATAAAGACCAAACATTCTGAGGGGACACTTGAGTAGACTTAGCAATAGAGACAAGAATCTGGGTCAGCCAGGACTGAACACTGAGAATCACCATGATGGGTGAGCAGGAGTGAGTGCATGTTGACATGTGTCTGCTGGGTGGCAGCTCTGGCAAGACTGAGAAACAATGGAGCTGATCCATTTGAAGAGATCTGGCTGCAAAGGTCTCCCACGGGAACAAGGGCAGAACATGCCTCTTTAGCTGAAGGAAGCTTGATCTATCAAACGGGGAGTTATGTGGGAAAAAGAAGGGAAAGCAAAGAAGGTGCATAAATGGAAAATACACAGTGTGATGAAGGAGCAGCACACTCTCACCCCAAAGGGAAGCAAACTTACACCCCAAAGAGGAGTAAGTATGAGCGTGTCAATAGGCAGTGGGAGGGAACAGTTTGCCTGCATGCCTGCCCCAGGCCACTTAAAGGAAGGAAGGAGAGCTGAACAGGAAAGGGTAGGAAGATGTGGCAAAGACCCAAAATAAATCTGGGGCAGCGACTTTAATATTTGGCATAATGAATTTAATGGGATAAGAAGAATTAAAGTTAAATGCACAAGATCCAAAACCTCTGCCCAAACTAACAGTCCTCACAAAAACGGTATCCTCTTGCTGACCTCCCAGCCACGTCTCCTCTTGCCCTTGGCTCTGGGGCCATGTGCTCACCTGCCCATTGCTGCTGGGTCTCCTCAGTTTCAGCACTGTGTGCTCATGATGAATGCCTGCACCACCACACACTTGCTCCCCAGCCAGCTGTGCCATGGCCATGCTGAGGGCCACACGCAGGGCATGTCACCTTGACACACACACACTCTTCTCAGCAGAGCAGGGAGAACATGATGGATCTTCCCTCTTGACACCTGTTTCTGTGGAGTTCATTCTGGCCATCCTCACCTGCTCCATCAAATCTCCCCACTTGGATAAACCTCTCCAAAGGCTCCTATCTGTCTCATCTTCTCTGGAGGCCTCTGCCAAGGTTGGTGGGTCCTCCTGTGGAAATAAAACCTGGAATGTCTGGAAATGCCTTTATTTCCCAGATCTAGCCTCCTAACATCCAGTCTTCTGGTTCTTTACCCTCTGCATGAAACCTGCTCTCCATCTCTGGGAGCATTCATGTCTTGTCCCACGGGTGTGGAATCTCACTGACATGTCAGAGGGGAGTTCTGATGCACCAGCTCACGCTGACCTGGGAAGCTTCTTGCCTCCTCCACAATTTCCTCCCCTCCAAATCAGCCACAGCTTCTATGGGTCCACGTTCCCTAACTTCTATCTGTTCTTTCCACCTCTTTTTCCTTTATATGTGCAGAGACTCTTCAGCCTTAAAGTCAGAACCTCCTATTGGATTTTTAGGACTTGCTTTCATACTTAAAATTTTTTTTTATCTTTATTTTTTTTATTAAATCACGAATACTTTTAAATTTTGAGCTCTTTTTTTTTTCCAAGCCAAACTGTATCCAGCTTTATTAAAGACACTTTTCATAAACAATCATGGTATTTCAGGCAGGACATGGGCAGATGATCTTTAACAGTATACAACAACTTTCAAACTCCCTCTTTAATGTTCTACCAAAAATCAGAAAGCCACTATAAAACCCAATGAAGTCTTCATTTGATGCTCTGAACAGGGAAGTTTAGAGTGAGGGTTGACATTTCACATTTAGCATGTTGTTTAACAACTTTTCACAAGCC
>CAUYRH010092581.1:0-11648 GCA_963574655.1 Perodicticus potto | reverse complement strand
GGGGACAGGCCACCCTCCAGTGGTTACCCTTGCATTCTGGACAGGGGCCAGGTGGCTTGCCCAGCCAGTGGTGCTTCTGGGGGCAGTCTTTTCTGAAGTGGCCAGTCTGACCACATTGGAAGCACTTGTTTTTAGCTCCTCTGGTTTCCTTCTGCCCCTGAAAGTTGCTTGTTTGTTGGAGTGCCATTACTAGAGCTGACATTCTTTTCTATTCCTTTCTCTCTTTAAAGGAAAGACAGAATGGGTCAAAATAGAGGCTAACCCTTACAGTCATAACAAACTCAAGCAGTATTAGTCAATCCCAGCTAGACACTGCTGCCTGCCTTGCTGTGTAGGGCAAAATGGAGATCACAGGTGTTGGGTCTGAAAGAAAAAGAGGTTGCCCCCAAACAAGGCCTTCTCTTTGAGATAATCAGAATTCTCCAGATTACCCTTGACCACTTGCCCCTTGATCTGTTCCTTCACTGGTTACCCCTACTGCAGGTTGCCCCATCTGTAAGACAATGCTTTTGGTGGGAGAACTAGGCAGCTCTAGTATACATTCCACTCAGCCCCTTGACTCTTAGAGGATTCTTCTATGCTTGGCCCAGCAGGCAAAGCACACTTCACCTTGAGCTGTTGTCTCCACACTGTCCTGGGAGCCTTTTTCTTCCCTACATCTTTTCATTTCTGAATCTGGCCCCATGAAGAGCTTCATGTAGGCTAAATGTCGGCTTGAAAAATAGGATTCCATTAAAAGATTATTGTCTGCCTCCCTGCTTGGGCTTTTGAGATGGAGTCTGTCCTAATTCGATTTAGTTCAGGGGCACTTTCGAGAGAAGGGGTAGGGGGGCTGAGAAAGCCAATTTATCACTGAGAGCGAGACAGTCAGAGAAGTAGGTTTCATTTGAGGCTTTGTTTA
This sequence comes from Perodicticus potto, assembly GCA_963574655.1. Lineage (NCBI taxonomy): Eukaryota > Metazoa > Chordata > Mammalia > Primates > Lorisidae > Perodicticus > Perodicticus potto. The sequence goes on along the minus strand of CAUYRH010092581.1, from coordinate 10,747 downwards.
CATCTTGACAAAATGCTTTGAACCGTTATCTCCAGCAGGCAGTGGGCAGTGTGGTGCCGCGGGCCCTCGCTGAGCACAGCACCTAGCCAGAATCCAGCAGCAGCTGGCTTGATGCAAGTTCACGGTGTGAAAAATAGGCCAGAGGAACAAAAGGTAAATTAGTGGGTTGTGCACTTTACATAGGGAGAATTCTATAAGGAACTCTTTAACCAGCCAATCCCTGGTGAGCTTTCAATAAAATTATGTTTTTTCCCAGGGTGTGGTAAGGATTTAGTAAGGGGACTACGTTTCAACAGGAAGAGTTTTAGGCATCCTTTCCAACTTGGGCCCAGCAGAATGGCTCCTGCAAGGAAGGGTGGTAGGAAGAAGAAGGGCTGTTCTGCCATCAGCGAGGTGGTGACCTGAGACAACACCATCAACATTCAGAAGTGCATCCCTGGAGTGGGCTTCAAAAAGTGTGCCCCTTGGACATTCAAAGAGATCTGGAAATTTTCCATGAAAGCAATGGGGACTTCAGATGTGTACATTGATACTAGGCTCAACAAAGTTGTCTGGGCCACAGGAATAAGGACTCTCCCATATTGTATCTGTGTATGGTTGTCCAGAAATTGTAATGAGGAAGAAGATTCACCAAATAAGCTTTACACTTTGGTTACATATGTACTCGTTACCACGTTCAAAAATCTATAGACAGCTAACATACATGGGAACCACCCGGTGATTGTCAGGTGCATCAAATAAAGTCATAACACCCCCCCCCCACACACACACACATACACAGATGTGTTTCAGGGGATGGATTTCCTCCTGGAAACCACTCTTCTCTATTCTTCCTCTATGGATTGACCCGTTCTGGGCATTTCATAGAAATGGAATCACATGTGTCCTTTCCTGGCTGGCTTCTTTCACTTAAGCATAATATTTACAAGGTCCATCATGTATCAGGATTTCGTTCTGTTTTACGGGTGACTAATAATTTCCACTGTATGTGTGTGATGCACGGAGGCCCCTGAACTCCTCTAGTGGCTTCTTGGCTTTGCACTGTAAAGAGTTTGTGAGCTAGCCGGCTAGCGACAGAAAGTTTATTGAGAAAGAGAGAGACAGACGACAGATACTACTCCACGGGCAGGGTAGGGGTCTTTTCCTCAGCAGGAGAAGAATCCCTTATGGGGCATGTTTTTAAATGTTTAAAAATCCCATCCATGACTAGCATTGTCTTGTGATCAGGCTATAAAGGTTAATCATAAATTGTCGCAGAAAGGTACGTGCATGCAGTAAGGCTTGGTGATTTGTCTGCCCTCTGGAGGTCCATGCTGGTGACTTGCTGGCAACTTCCTTACTCAGGGTGTTTACGGTCTGGTATCACTCAGGTTCTCTCGATCTTCCTTTTCTGTCTTATCCCTACATCACTTTTTTTTTTTTTTTTTTGTAGAGACAGAGTCCCACTTTATCACCCTTGGTAGAGTGCTGTTGCGTCACAGCTCAGAGCAGCCTCCAACTCCTGGGCTTAGGTGATTCTCTTGCCTCAGCCTCCTGAGTAGTTGGGACCACAGGCGCCCGCCACAACGTCTGGCTGTTTTTCTGTTTTTGCACTTCGGCTGAGGCCGGGTTTGAACCCACCACCTTCGGTATATGGGGCCGGTGCCCTACTCGATGAGCCACAGGTGCCGCCCCCTACATTACTTTTATTCATCCATTCATTGATCTGTTGTCATTTGGATTGTTTCCTCTGTCTGGCTATCGTGAATAATGCTGCTATGAATGCTTGTGTACACATTTCTGTGGGGAAACATATGTTTTCATTTCTCTTGGATATATACCTAGGAGTGGAATTGCTGAAGGATATGGTAACTCTACGTATTCATTTTTTGAAGAACTATTGGACTGTTTTCCACAACAAACGCACGCTCTTACATTTCCACCTGCAATGTCTGAGGGTTCCAGTCTCTCCACTCCCTGGTCATCACTTCTCCTGGTCTTTTTGCCTTAGTCATCAGAGGGGCTGTGAGATGGTATCTCCTCGGGGTTTTGATTTGCACTTCCCTAATGCGCATCTGGAATTTAAACTCAATTCTGATCCCCAAGTCCCTGTTTATCTATGATACCAAAGGACAAAGATGAGGATCAATGATTGGAGAAAAGAAATCTACCATTTGCTAAGAAATTTGTTCATATTCCCTAAACAAAAACTAAATTGGACACAATGAGAGGATGCAATAGCCTGTTTTAGAAGATACAAAAATCTCAGACAAAAATAAACTTTAAAAGGTGGGGGTCCTATTTGATCCAGCAGTTCCCCTACTGGGTATCGACACCAAGGAAAATGAATCATTGTATCAAAAAGATATCTGAACTCCTGTGTTTATCAGAGCACCGTTCACAATTAGATCTTTGTTCGCAAAGATCGGGAACTAACCTAAGTATCCATCAACAGGCGATCAGATAAAGCAAATGTGGTATATTTACATAATAGAATACTATTTAGTCATAAAAAGGAATAAACTCACGTATGTCATGCAACATGGATAGAACTCAGGGCCATTATCTTACGTGAAACAACTCAGAGATAGAAAGACAAATACTATGTTCTCACTTATATGTGGGAACTAGTTAATGTGCACACACGAACACAGAGAGTGAAATATTGGACAGCAGAGACTCAGGAGGGTTGGAAGGGATAGATGATGAGAAATTATTTGATGGATACAATATACGTTATCCTAGTGATGGGTGCACTAAAAGCCCTGACTTCCCTGCTTTGCAATCTATCCATATAACAAAATTGCCCTTGTACTTCATAAATTCACATAAATTTAAAAAAAAGATGAGGGCAGAGAAGATGCCGTGGAAATGTAGAACTGGTTAATTTAAGACATAATAGTAAAAAATCTAACAAAATCTGTAATAGTACCCAGTAGACACAAGACATTCATATTGCCAACAGAGTAAATATTTGCACTGATTCTCAAGAGCACGTGCCTCCCACTCCCTCCCTCCAGCCCTTGCTGGGAAGGCTTCCTGATACAGAGTGCCACTGTGCCCACTTCAGTAGGGTCTGGTCCCTTGGGGACGTGGGGGCAAAATCAATGTGGAGAACCACTGATATCATGGCTGATGGTTCCCAGAATAATGCATTTCATCACTTTAAAAATGTATCATAACACCAGTTGATGTAAGTCTTTTTCAATGGACAAGTACCATAGTTTTACCCATTGAATCCTCAGTGCTTGGCATATAATAGGCTTTCAATAAATGTGTGTTGAATTAATTCATCCATTCATCCATCTATCCAGTTAGAAAATATTTATTGAACATCAACTTTGTACCAGGCGCTGTTCGAGGCTTCAAGAATACAGCAATAGGGCGGCACCTGTGGCTCAAAGGAGTAGGGCGCCAGCCCCATATGCCAGAGGTGGCAGGTTCAAACCCAGGCCTGACCAAAAACTGCAAAAAAAAGAAAAGAATACAGCAATAGAAAAAAACAGGTAAAAAATTCCCTGCCTATATAAGGTTCACAGTCTAGTGACAAACGAACAAAGTGTAAAAGTTTGTGTTTGAGACAATGAATATAAAGAGAATTTGGATGCTTTACATGCTACATTACTTTCTTTCACAAAGAAACAGTAATAATAACAGCAACCCCACTTATGTGGTGGCATTGACTACGTGCCAGTCGCTGTTCTCATATAATATCAATTTAACCCTTACCACAACCCTATTAGGGGGGAGTGATTATTATCATCTCTATTTTATAGATAAGAAAACAGAGGCACAGAAAAGTTAAGAAATGTGTCCAGGCTTGGCGCCTGTGGCTCAACGGGCTAAGACCAAGCTGAGTCGAACAGGCTGAGTTCGAATCCAGCCCGGGCCCTCCAAACAACAATGACGGCTGCAACCAAGAAATGGCCGGGCGTTGTGGTGGGCGCCTGTAGTCCCAACTACTTGGGAGGCAGAGGCAAGAGACTCGCTTGAGCCCAGGAATTGGAGGTTACTGTGAGCTGTGATGCCACGGCACTCTATCCAGGGTGACAGCTTGAGGGTCTGTTTCAAAAAAAAAAAGAAATGTGTCCAGAATCACACAGCTGGCAGGTGGGGAAGTCAGAAGTGGAACTCGGGCTTGTGGCCGCAGTACTTGTGTGCTAGACCACGATGCTGTGGCCCCTTTCACTGGACAGGAAGCAGAGATGAACTTGGCATAAGTTGACTTTCTGGGCTCTGAAGCCGGGCTGCCACAGTTTTTATTCACTGGGTCCACTCTGCTTATTGTGTGCCTGGGACATTTAGGTTGACTGCAAGCTAACCGGGCCATCTGAGTGGGTGCCAGAAAAATCTTTAAGGACTGTGCTGTCATCTGTCTCCATAGGGCTATCCCTAGCCTGCCATGACCTTGTGGCCTTGACGCTGACCCTCCCAGAGTACATTCCTTCAGCCTTCTAGCCACCTCTCTCCTGGGTGACTTTGTGGGAATTTTCACTCACTTCTGGAAGTTGCTGAGTGACCTCAAGGCTGTGCTAAGGGTTTGAGATTCAGGAAAGATAGGAAAATGACCCCCCAGTCTCAGGCCACTGCTTCCTAGGTGTCTTAATTTGGGATCTTTAAGATGGAGAGCACCCTTTGACAAGTAGAACAGTCGTAAGACAGAAATAAAGATTTTATTCTGTATAGGTCCTCAGGAGTTCATGGTACTCCCAAAGCCACACACGCACACATCAGGAAGCACGTGGAAAGAGAGAAAGGCGGGCACCTATGGGCCAGTGCCTTTACCAATATCCAGGGCACCATCGGGGGAAGTTTCAATCGGTGGGTTTAAAAGCAAAAAATCAAGTAGACATGAGTCCCAGGAGGTCACTCTGTGACCAGGACATGGTCCCGGTGGCATATCTGCACAGCTGATGTGGGGTGGGATCAGCAGGGCAGCAGGCTGCATCTAGCTTCCCCAGGGGGAAGTGCTCACCAGGGAGGGTTGAGTAAGGCACTAAGGGACGGGAAGAAGCTGCGAGTTGGAAACTCCCCTGAGAATGAGCCCTGCTTCTGCTGTGAGAAGGCTAAGTATGTATTTGAAATGGATGCTCAGCAATATGTGATTATAAGAATTCACTACACTGTGCCTGGCTCCGTCAGCATCCCCAGGGAAAAGCTGCTGGGTGGGGGAGGCAGTGAGTCACAGGGGCTAGGTCACATTTTCTCCCCGGCCCTGGTAAGCTGTGAAGTTTCTTTGGGTTTCTTCGTGGCAGACAGAGTGGTCCATCAAAGGCTGCTCTCAGCATCTGTGGTTCAGAAACTGGAAGTGCCTCTGAGCAGGAGTCAGGACCCAGGACTCAGGAGCTGGAGAAACATGTCAAGGTCTGATTGAGTCCCCGAACCTTGGTCACCAGAGCTTTCTGCTAAGAGGAAAGCTGATAAGACCCAGTGTGTCTTGCCCAGGGCTATACTTCATCCAGGCCAGGGCTGTGAACACAGCAGGCCCTCCCACCTATTCCAACCTTCCCTTTTTCAGGCAGAAGAAACTGAGGCCCAACAAGGGGAAGTGAAAAGCAAAGCTAGTATTTATAGGTACCAAATAGGAGAGCCAGAGAACAAGGCTAGGCCCCTGCTGTGCACTTGGGAAGCAGTATCCTTTCCACAGCACCAGGTGGCAGAGGTCGGTGGGATGCCTCTCCTACCAGGACCACGCGCAGAGTCTCTGCCCCACTCTGATCTCCAGGAGCCTCTGCTAATTAGCAGCCTAAAGCGGGTAGCCAGGAGGCCTGGAGGAGGCAGTTAACCTTTGCAGTTTGAAATGCTTTCGTGGGAGGAGGGGAAGGAAGAGGAGCTGAAAAAGGGAACAATGACAGTAACAGTTAACAGTTAATCTTCTATGATTTATTGAAGACCTGCTGCTGTCCAGGCACTGCAAATGAGCTTCTTTCTAAGTATAGTTCTTGATCCTGCAACATTCCTAAGACATATTATTGCCCATGGTTGGATGATTCTCTACAGCTTTAAACCAATGATGGAAATTTATAAACAGAATGAAAAAACTATATGGTGGGTCCAGAAACCCCAGACGAAACTTTAGTGGTCTAGTGCTCAAGACCTCAGCCCGGCAGAGGGGTGGGCAAAGCTGCTGCTGTTTGAATTGTGAGCACAAGCTGGGGGCCTTGGAGAGCCTGCCACGAAATAGAGCAGCTGCACCACAGGCCACAGGACAGCTTCCTTTCCATATTTCAAGACTTAGCAGGTAAGCACTAGCTTGGTAGAGAGGATAAACTCATGAGATGAAAAGGTCTGAGCCCTCAGCAGGGCACACAGCAGATACTCAGCAAGTGTTAGCTCCTCCCCTCCCCCACAAATCTCCAAACCAGTGTCTACTTCCAGCAAAGTATCTATTTTCTTCCTTCTTCTTCTCCCAAAGCATCAGCAATTTGATTGATGAGTCTTAGAAACCACCAGGCTGAAGGCACAAAGAAGTGCATTTCAAAGATATTTGGGGAATATAATAAAAACCACTGAATTGTACACTTAGGAAAAATGGAAGGGCTCTGACATTCTCAATGAAAGAAACTTGCTAGAGGTTTTCCCAAATTTGGTAACAATTCTGAAGTTGTGTGTGACATTACCAATAATAAATGGTGATGCTGAAAGGAACGTCTTTAAATTACCATGATAAAAAACAACGTTTGATCCCCAAACAAGGTAATTAGAAGAGACATTTAGGTAGACAGGGGCTTCCTGAAGCAAAGGGCATTCAATGTTCCAGAGTGGGAGGCTTCACCGTCTTCGAAGTAATGAGAGCTTTTCGAACCAGCCACCTTTTCCGGGGTGAGGGAGAGTTTTGGGAAAGGCGTGCCTGAAACCAGTGTTACAAACTGATGGAGGGGTACAAAGCAAAAACTAAAGTGAGGACCCCAAAACTCTGGGAAGCAACAGGCTTAGCTAAAATAATGATAATATTTTGCCCACTGACCCTTCATTTCCTTGATAATGGTTAATGACTGTTGTTTGCTTCTCTATAATTGCTACTCTGTAGCTGTCATTGATGTTTGGCAGGCCCTGGCCAGTTTCGAACTGTCAGCCTCGGTGTATGAACCTGCTACCTCTGGCATATGGGGCCAGCATTGTAACCACTGTGCTACGGGCACCAAGCCCTTATGATCGCTACTCTGGAGGACACAGCTCGTAGTTGGAAAGATTCTTAACTTTTCTGTGTAGATAGCATCACCTGTTCAGAACCTAGGGGTAGTTTTTCAGATATCTCCCAGGTCCTGCACCCAGTGAATCAACCCAGACCAAGGAACCGATTCAGCAGCTTGGGGACTGCCTTCCAGTGGATTAGCTGAGCTGCTCAAGCAGGGCCCACACTAAGGGCCGGCGAGATGATTCCGTCCTGAACTCAGCTACTTAGCAGACCCTGAGTGCCTAATCCTCTGCCCACCAAACTGTCTTTAAAAACTCTGACTCCTGAATTCTCGGGGAGTTGAAATTGAAAATTCCTGCCATCTCCCTGCCTAGTGCTATGCGGAATACACTCTCTGCTGTAAACGCTGCTGTCTCTGGGTGTTGGCTTCCTCTTGGGCAGCAGGTAGAGGAACCTGGTAACATTCTGTCCAACCAAGAGGGACGCAGAGGCAGGTTTAGTGGTCGCCTCTTTCCTCAGGGCAGGAAGGGCTGCGTCTGCCTCTCTCTGTAGCAGGGAAGGGCTGACCTCTTGTATAAGGAGAGTGAGGTCCAGGGAGATGCCTGGGCAGTGCTGGACAGAAACCCTGACCTCCCATTGTCAGCCTCCTGGGCTCAGTTACACCCTCTGCTGTGTGCTTCCTGCCTGAATGCTGGGGGCCAGCACCAGGTGGCAGGGAGGTTGTGATTTGGAGCCTCTTGCTGAGGAAGGGGGCTGAGAGTGCAGTCTGCTTCTATGGGAGTGTCATGTTGTCTCATTGCCATCTTTTCTTTTTGTCTGGGGCTGGGTTTGAACCTGCTACCTCTGGCATATGGGGCTGGCGCCCTACTCCTTTTGAGCCACAGTCTCATCTTGATCTGGAGGGGAGGAGGGGAGGTGGTGGAGGAAGGGGAAGAGAAGGGGAGGGGAGAACAATGATATTTTGCTTCATTGAATGCCCACTAGATGGGGTGAGAAGAAACCCTGGGATGTCTGATTAACACTTTTATCACTCTGGCAGGATGAGGACTCAGAGAAGATTAAATTTGATTTTAGAAAAGTACCATGGTGTTTCTTGTGTCTGAGTGTCAGGGTAAAATATAAATCTGCTCCAGATACATCTACTAGAACATTTAAGTGAAATATAATAATACTGTATCTATACCCTTTAAAACAATATAATGATACAGCCAAAGCCTTTTTTTTGTTGTTGTTGTTTTTTTGAGACAGAGTCTCACTTTGTCTTCCTGGGGTTGAGTACCATAGCGTCATAGCTCACAGCAACCTCAAACTCTTGGGCTCAAGTGGTCCTCTTGCCTCAGCCTCCTGAGTAGCTGGGACTACAGGTGCCTGCCACGATGCCCGGCTATTTTTTTTTTTTTTTAGGAGCCGGGGTCTTGCTCTGGTTTAGGCTGGTCTCGAACTCCTGAGTGCAAGCAATCCACCTGCCTGAGCCTCTCAGAGTGCGGAGATTACGGGAGTGAGTCACCATACCCAGCTCAGCCAAAGCCATTTTAAGGGATGCTGTCACTGCTGGTTAATTATAAAGAGCAGGTTTACGGGGTAATTATAAAAATTATATATGCACATTTTAAACATTTTCTTCTAATTGACAATATATAAGCTTATTAATATGATTAATTTTATTATGGAAAAATGTAAACATATATAAAATAGACATGATAGCATAATGAACCTTCCTGGGCCCATCATTCAGCTTCAAATATTATCAAATCATGGCCAAGCTTGTTTTCATCTGTCCCCCCTTCTGCTATCAGTTTGAAGCAAATCCCTGAAGTAGTTTTACTTAATCCCTAATATTTTAGTCCGAATCTCTATAAGGATCTCTTTCAAACAAACAAAGGGAATGGCAATACTATTGTACCTATAAAATGTATCATTGAATCCCTAATTTCATCAGACATCCGTAGGTCAAGTTTTAATGTGGGACAAAGGCTTTTCTTCTGAGTGAGTGCACATCAGCTAATTGGAGTTCTGTATGATCTTTTAGCAAAAATCGTGCCCATAATGCACAATCTACAATTTGTGGTTTACATTTCTCTAATTTCCCAAGAGAACTGAAAGATACTTTGCAAGATATCTGAGAGCAGACACCTCCCTAGGTTACTCTTGCCTGCCATCTTTTATGGTTGTCTCACTCACGTCTATTTTGACATCATTTTAGTAGAAACTGACTTTTGTCGAGCTTTTCCAAAGCACTCAATTTAGCTTTGATAGAACTGACTCTCATTTTGTTCTTGTACTCAATTAGCTCTTTTTTTTTTGTACCAATTAGTTATGAATTAACAATAACAAGTACAACTGGCATAGCCAGGTTTGGCAACAAACACGATCGATCGACTTCTGTTAGCATCCCACTCACCCTGTCGGAGAGCTCTGCAGTGCTGCAGGGCGGGCCCAGCATCACATGCTGTGTCTTATGGAGGGGCTGACTAAGTGAGCTTTTGTTAGGTATTTTGGAGATCTTCATATTAGTACAAATGGCTCCACATCATTCTTTTTATACACTACATTGTACCCCTGGTATAGATGGATCATATGTCACTTAACCCATGTTTCTTATTGGTAGACATACTGTTTCTAGTTTGTGTCTGTTCATGTTGCTTTTTGCTAATATAGACAATGTATCCATTAGTTTTCTTTTCCATATACGTTGATGTACTTTAACCAGTATAGCAGGGGTCCCCAGCTTTTTTACCACCAGGGACAGGTTTCATGGAAGACAGCTTTTCCAGGGACTAGGGATGGGGAGATAGTTTTGATATGAGTCTGCAAGCAGTTGATTTATAGTCTCTGCGTAGTCAAACCTCTCGCTAATGACCATCTGTGTTTGCAACCACTTCCCAGTGCTAGCATCCCCCCCTCAGCCACCTCTCAGATCATCAGGCATTAGATTCTCATAAGGAGCACACAACCTAGATATGTACAGTTTACAGTAGGGTTCAAGCTCCTAAAAGAATCTAATGCTCTTCCCCATACCCCACTGATCCAGCAGGAGGCAGAGCTCGGGCTGTGATGGAAGTGATGGGACGTGGCTGTAATAGAGGAAGCTCTGCTGGCTTGCCTGTTACTCCCCTTCTGCTGTGCAGCCGGTTTCCTAATAGACCACAGACCAGTACCAGTCCATGGCCTGGGGCAGGGGGGACTGCAGCAACATAGGGTACATTTCTTAGTGTGGAATTATTGGATCAAACAAAAGATATACGTAGTTAAAATTGTTATTTATATTACTAAATTGTTCTTCAAAACAGTTGTACCATATTGTACCACCATCAATAGTATTTGAAGATATGCACGTGTATTACACATACTCATCAACTCTTTTTTTTTATTGTTAAATCATAGTTGTGTACATTAGTGCAATCAAGGGGTACCATGTGCTGGTTTCATATACAATCTGAACTATTTTCATCAAACTGATTAACATAGCCTTCATGGCATTTTCTTAGTTATTGTATGAAGACATTTGTATTCTGCATTTAGTAAGTTTCACCTGTATCCTTCTAAGATGCACCATAGGTGTGGCCCCATCAATTACCCTCCCTCCACCCAACCTCCCCAGTCATCAATTCTTATCAAACATTTTCATCT
>CAUYRH010092570.1:0-18108 GCA_963574655.1 Perodicticus potto | reverse complement strand
AAGGCTATGTTAACCAGTTTGATGAAAATATTTAAAATTGTATATAAAACCAGCACATTGTACCCCATGATTGCATTAATGTACACAGCTATGATTTAGTAAAAAAAGAAAAAATAATAATAAAGTTTTTTTTGTTTGTTTGTTTGTTTTACCTCCATAGGGGTACAGGTTGGCAATTTTGAAACTCTCTATATATCTGTACTACACTTGAATGGTTAAGTATGTGGATGACAGTTGGTGGGAGAAATATTCCTAAATATTGGATAGAAGCAAGGGGAGAAGACTAGAATGACCCATGTGGTAATAGATTAAAATTGGAGACATCAGGACAAACTCCTATTTTGCTTTAGGTAGATACAGACAGAAATACATACATGTAAACAGACAGGTTAGTATGTATCCATAGATTCCCTTGCTCTGTCCATTGGAAGGTCCTTAAGGAAAGGAACTTCCAGTACCTGTGAGCATACCTAGTGCCCAGATTTTGGTTTCTAATGTGTTTCTCCAATAAAATGAACAACAGTTATTTAAAGTAGTGGCCAATTCTCAGATTGGAGCCCAAAATATACAAGGTAAGTATAGAGGATATTATAATGCTAGAAAGTAAGAAAGAGCAGAGGAAAGGAAGAGAGAGGGAAAAATAAATGATCAAATATAGAAAAATATGAAAGAGAATAGTTTATATAGATAACTCCCCACTTCTTAAGTGTGGACTGCACATAGTGACTTCTTTATATAACACAGTTCTTTTAATTCACAAAATCCCAACAAATTTATTTCTTTTTACAATCAGTATATTTCAGTATGAAACAGCAGAGTGTGGTATCCTAATCCCATTTCTTTAAATAAAGCTGAAAATAGAATTGAGATGTAGAGACTTGAATTTTAATAGATTTATCATCTTGACAACATTCTTTAATATGATTCCACAACTCCAGGCAAACTTTTATATATAAGAGATTCTCTGTGAATAGAAAAATGTATTACTTCAATTTCAGAGTTTTCAAACTGAAATTTAAAGTGTAAAGTTTTATGCCTATCATTGCGGCCACACCATCAGTATACAAACCCATGAATTTTCAATGCTGTCTTATTTTTTACAAAGGGTACATCTACTACATGAATATGTCATCTCCAAAATTTGTTTTATTGTTTTTTTTCAAATCTCATAGTTTCTCAGCATTTCTCTTTAGCAATTCTAAATGAGAGGTAAAGAAGAGCTAATTTTTTCCTGAGGCTCATTCCCTGTCGGTGGTCTTCCTGAGAGAGTGCTGGTTGATAATCAACCTATAATAGGGCAGAACCAATTGAAAACTTAAATTTGTCCATGCAAAACAGATACAACCAAGTACTAAAGATATTCAATTCTCTGAGAATGCTAAGGCAGTGATGGATCAGATTTGGAGTCCAGTGGCTTTTTCTATCATGCTATTATTACTGCAACTCATAGAACTCAGTTCTGAGTTATAAAAGAGGGGCTTGTTTGTAACAAAAAAAAATACTAATATGGCAGATTTGTGCTGATGGCCTAAGTTCTATTACATTACAGAGCTGTGACTACAATATTTAGTCTGCATTTCAAGACATGCAATTGTGCTTTTTCAGCCATGAACCCTCTTTCAAAATTCGATATCTAGCATTGTTAAATTCCTGTGTGCTTTTCCAAAGTGCTAAGAGAGGACTAAACATTCACTTAGTACTCCTATTTCAGCAAGAATCTCTTTATAAACATTATTCCATGTTTGATGTGTGTGCTACCAGGTCATTTGTCCCCATTCGTTTTGCAATTTGGTACAGAAAGCTAGTCATCTGGTCCCCAGACCCACTATAACCTTCAGGAATTAAATCAAGGTAGTAGAGATAAATAGTATATCCAGATGAAATATAAAAAGTCATCTTTAGGGAGTAGTTTAGCCAATCAATGTTAAGGACTTGAATTGCAGGTTACTAATTTGACACATATCTTTTGTGGTGACACTATCATGAACCTGAGATCCAAAAACACCTTTATTTTATTATTTTTAATGGTCTGGGAGAGAGTTTATTGGAAATGAGTAGAGTCTATTGGAAGGGGGCGGGTTAGAGTTACAATGTGCTAATCCTAACAGGAGAATGATTCTTTTCTGATTTCACTTTTGACCTTCTTCTGAAACTATGTAAGTTAGTCAAAGTCAGGATAGTGTTGCTAGGATGCTACGTGTCTTATATAAATGGAATGAAAGAGTAAAGGCTTAAGTTTCATGGCCTGTGTGAAACTATCCCTTCTGCCAGAAAAACAGCTAACCCCCAAGGGTACTAAGCAACCTGACAAAGTCACTAGCTGGACTTTTAAAGGTATACAAATATGACTTTTAGAACAAAAAGCCAAATATGATGAGAGTTACAATGTTCCCATCACTTAATTTTGTGTAAAAAATTAAATACCAGGATATGAAAATGAGGGTTTCCTATAATTGACCAGTTTCTGCTTAATACATATGATACAGAGAAAATAAAGAGGGGGTTAAGAACTCCCTAGTACAGAAGATAAAAAGCCCTTCAAAATAGTAGTTTCTCCCTATAAGATTAAGTCCATAACTTGATTCATCCAACAGCATAGCCCTTGCGAAGTTCCAGCCAGGGGCCTCTGATTCATAGAAGTAGTACCTAGCCAGCTGTGGCCACACCCAACACAGGTCAAGCACTGGAAATATTGTGATGTTTAACAGAGGAATATCCATATATCATCCTAATAAACAATAAGAGATTCTTTGTTGACTAGAAGCATAGTATTCTAGTTCTGATGAAACATTGATTATAATCTTCTTCACCAACCACAGAATGCAGTGCACAAGAAAACTGTCCTCCAAAATCCTGAGTCTGTAACTCTTCTTCTTTTGGAATGTTTCCACGCAACATCTCCTTCTAGCCCTTAAGTACAACTGGATCTACTGGGTCAAGGAAAATTGCCTTGAAATTTTACCTAATGCAGATCCTTCTTTTGTTCTAGCCTCCTTTCAAAATCTACAGCTTATTGAGTAAACATGTTCAAATAGCATTTTTAAATTTGAAAAATGTTGACTTAGTATTCAAAGAAGCCCATGAATTATTGTGATTCTTTATGTGGAACAGCACAAGATAAAGCAACCTATTAAAGAGGTCATCCTAATATTTCTGAGACCTTTCTGTACTTAGAAACTTCAAATATAGCTTCCTCCTGAAATTTCATCTTTGTTTCTTGCTGGGGCATTTATGGACTTGCTGATTGTTGATTATGTCTTCAGCTTTGCAGAAGCTTTTTAGTTTAATAAAATCCCATTCATTTATTTTTATTGTTCCTGTCATTGCTATTGGGTCTTAGTCATAAAATCTTTGCCTAGGCCAATATCTCAAAGAATTTTTCCTACATTTTAATCTAGTATTCTTATGGTCTCATGCCTGATATTTAAGTCTTCTATCCATCTTGAATTAATTTTTGTGAGTGGTGAGAGATGGATGTCCTGTTTTTTTATTCTGCATGTGACTATCCAGTTATCCCAGCAGCACTTAATGAACAGGGCTTCTTTTCCCCAATGTGAATTGCTGTCTGCTTTGTCAAAGATTTCTTGGCTGTAAGTATATGGTTTAATATCTCAATTTTTCATTCTGTTCCATTGGTCTTTGTCTCCATTTTTGTACCAATATCATGCTATTTTGATTACTATACCCTTATAACATAGCTTGAAATCTAGTAACATGATGCCTCCAGACTTGTTCCTTTAGTTTAAGATTGCTTTGGCTATTCAGGATCTTTTCTGGTTCCAAATGAAGTGTAGAATTGATTTTTCTAGATATATTAAAAATGACATTGATTTTATTCTTGTTATTGTTTTATTTCACATTAATACAAGGGTACATGGCTGCATTTGATAGGTGAATTCCTCGTAGTTGACATTGGTATTATGATGGAGATTGCATTGAATCTGTAAATCACTTTGGGTAGTATGGACATTTCAACAATGTTGATTATACTGATCCATGAGCAAGATAAGTTTTTCCATTTGTTTGTATCCTCTGAAATTTCTTTCCTTAGTAACCAAAAACATTTGTACCCTCTTAAATCTTTGAAACAAAAAAGGAAAATAATACTATGACAGACTAGAGCTGCTATTGGAGTCATCACTGAATTAATAATATAGATAGAGACATTCTACAGGATATAACTGCCTTTTTTTCTTCTTATAGACATCTTTCACCTGTACTCACTATTATCCTAGAACTAACTGATGAACACATGTGTACACAGAGGAGTGTAAAACTTAGTGGAAATTAACCAGGAATAAGGGGACACTGGAAGGGGCAAAAACCTACATAATAGGTGCAATGAACACTATTTGAGTGATAAATATATGTATAGCCATGACTCAAGCATTAAAAAAGTGATACATGTAACCAAAAACATTTGTACCCTCTTAAATCTTTGAAATAAAAAAAGAAAATAATACTATGACAGACCAGAGCTGCTATTGGAGTCATCACTGAATTAATAATATATAGTGAGACATTCTACAGGACCTAACTGCCTTTTTTACTAATCAAATAGGAGAGCTAAATATGGATGTTAGAAATCACCATCTCTCATCATATAAACATTAAGCCCATTATACCCTGAAATCAGAGAAGTCTATCCATAGTAGCATCTTCCACTATTATCATTAGTCTACAGAGATTAATGTAAGGGCATATCTTATAGACCTTTCCAGATATGTAGTTAGAAAGTGATTGAGCAAGTTTTATGTAAGTGTGTCTACTCCAGTACTCCTATCTCACCAATGCTTAGGCCTCCTTTCTTTAAAAGATATTATATAAAAGAAGTATAGGCATGGCTCGGCAGTGTAGCTTGATCAGTAGGGTGCCAGCCACATACACTAAGGCTGGTGGATTCAAGCCCAGCCCAGGCCAACTAAACAACAATGACAACTGCAACCAAAAACAGCCAGGTGTTGTGTGGGCACTTCTGGTCCCAGCTACTTGGGAGACTGAGGTAAGAGAATTGCTCAAGCCCAAGAGCGATTTTGAGCTTTCTGTGAACTGTGATGCCATGGCACTCTACCCAGCGCTACATAGTGAGACTCTATCTCAAAAAAAAAAAAGAAAGAAAGAAAAAGAAAAAAGTAATAAGAAGTAGTAGTACAGGCATCTCAATTTCACTCTATTGTGGGAGTCAATTGTGCGCAAGCTTCAGTTAACCAACCAGTGCACCTAATTCTACTCTGAGTTACTAATGCCAACAAATCCTGAGCTCTAGTGTGTACTCACAGTGATAAATTCTGCTTAATAAAAACTTATATTTCACATTCTTTTGTCTTTTGTCTAAAACCATTATAATCTATTTGCATGTGCTCCCAAGTTTAAGTTTTCTAATATAATAGAGTCAGTGGGCATCCACAACTCCTTTGGTATACAAACTACCTGTTCCAACAGCAGTCTTGGTAATTCTCTCTATAAGATATAATGACATCAAATAATTGCTGTTTGCCTACAGCCAGTGAGGAGTTCTTGGGTAGAGCTAGAGAGATTCAGTATCCTAAAGTAAAGCAGGTACCCTAAATGAAGATATTAAAATGTTTTGATATGAAAGTAGTTTAGAGAGGTCACATTCGACAAAAAGAGCATGCTTCTACCGGCAACAAAAGTTTGGAGAGATTTGAGGTTCAGAATATCAGCTTCAGCTTCCTATTTTCATCTCTCCTGCACCCTATTATCACCCGTAATCCAAAAAAGACTTGGGAAGGTTGCGTGGCAACTCATCAATCCAATCAGTTTTGAACTTGAGTCTTAACCATGTCCTCTCTATTGCAATGTGAGCCTAGTGAATTCCTTTAAGAGTTGCCAAAAGATTTTATGACTATCTACAATTCCTTGAGTTGGAAGTAGAAGGAAATTACCTTATGTTTTTGTTTGTTATGATGTTTAGGAAATAGTCAAAAGTAGCCTTTTCAAGATACAGATTTTATTTTCCAAGGAGCTTTCAGTCTATCAGTATACCATCATCTCACACTACAATCAATGCAAACTTGAATGCCATCTCATGCCACAGATTACCTGTCTCCCATGTCCCAAGATGAAAAAGTATCAAGTTGCCTTCATTAAACAAAGGCATATAATTTCTGCAGCTCTTTCCTCAGCATACTCTTCTTATCAAGGAGACAGAAGAAAATGAAGGTATAAAGGTAATTATTATTAAATACCAGAGCCTATTGAGAACCAAAGACTGAAAGAAAACTTCCCAATTGCAATAGCTGTTATGTAGTTGCTTCCAGAACTGCATAGGCAATGAATGCCACAATTAAACTTCACAATAGCAATAGCTGTTATGTAGTTGCTTCCAGACAGGAGCAAAGGCAATGAATGCCACAATTAATCTCTCCCTACCAAGAACTCCCTAACCCCAGCCTACTTTTCTGTCTGTGCATGTGACTTTTTGAAATCAACATAAGGCAAAGAGTCTCTAGTAGTAGGGTTTCCAGAACAGAGAAAAGATCAATATCTTCCAATGGATGAAAGATATAAACGTAAAAAGTACAATAAATAAAGTCTCAATTTCTCACATATGTGAATATTTCTTGCATATATCTCTCCAACTTACATGGTAATTCTCAACTATATTAACTGTATTTTCAAAGGAAATAGATTACTTTCAAATGAGGCTTTTTCTAGACAACTATTAATATAATCTTTGATGACATGAAAGGAAACATGCAGGAAGCATTATTCAATTAAAAAAGATTTTTGTAACAGTTTGATGGAAACTACTATGAAGTGAAAGACGATTTTAAAATATTATACACATGACCTAAAACATATTACACAGACAAGGACAGTAGGAGTTATGAAGGCCTAGTATTGCCCACTGCCTTCAGGATAGTGCAGAGGGATCTAGCAGGGCCCTCTGATGGAGGGAACCAACTCTTGACTGCTATAACTCACAAGCTGTAAGATAAGTTGAAGCCCTAAACTCACTTGCAACATATCCACAGTATAATTGCAAACATAATATATAGCCAACTGAGTCTTCAATTCTGCTCTTCTATTTCAACATTCATAGGTGGGAAAACAAAATCACCTCTCCCAATCTGATCAGTGTTTGGTTCTAAAGTATGGTTGTTATAGCTTCATGATACAGCAAATCCCTTTCTTCCAGCTCATATCTACTACCACCTCAGCATTATCACAGGAAGGCTTCCATCTGGGTAAATAAATGGACACTTGTATTAATGGCTTTTTAAATAGTATATTTAGTAACTTAGTATATTTAATAACATTGTTCAATTGGCTTTTCAACATATGCAGATGTAATATATGACAACTGCAATGAATAAGGAGGGTAAAGAGATATATGGTAGTAGATTTTAAATCCTGATTGTATTGTTGGGTACATAGTTTATATGTGTGAAAAAAACTGAGAGAACTTTGTATGAAAAAATAAATTTTACTATATGAAAATTTAAAAAATAAAATTAAAAAATGCCATCACTATCAAAATACCAAAATCATATTCCACAGATCTGGAAGAAATAATTCAATGTTTTGTCTGGAGCCAAAGAAAGAGTCCAAATATCCATGGCAATCTTGAGCAAAAAGAATAAATCCAGAAGCATCATATTACTAGACTTCAAACCATACCACGAGGTTATAATAATCAAAATAGTATGGTACTAATACAAAAATAGAGGCATAGACCAATGGAACAGAACAGAGAACCCATATATAAAACCATCTACGTACAATCTATCAACTGATCTACCAACTGATTCAACAAAGCAGACAACATACACTGGGGAAAAGAAGTCTTCTTCAATAAATGGTGATGGAAAAATTGGATAGCCCCATGCAGAAGAATGAAACAGGACCCCTTATCGTTCACTACTTTAAAAAATTAATTCAAGATATAATGCATAAAAGTGGGGTGTAAAACCATAAAAATTCTAGAAGAAAATGTAAAAAAAACTCTTCTAGAAATAAGCTTAGGCAAAGACTTTATGACTTTATGACCTCACAGCAACAACAAAAATAAATAAGTGGGACTTAATTAAATTATAAGTTCCTGTATAGGAATGGAAATAATCAACAGTGAAAAAGACAACCCACATAATGGGAGAAAATATTTGTAAACTATACATCCAATAAAGGATGTAATCTAATGTCCAGAATCTATAAACAACTAAAACAAATCAGCAAGTAAAAGAGAAAATGACCATATTAAAAAGTAGACAAAATACACAAACAGAAGATTTTGAAAAGAAGATAGACAAATGGCAAAAACATATTAAAAATGTTCAACGTTACTAATAATTAGGGAAATGCAAATTAAAACCATAACAAGATGTCATCTTACCCTTATCAGAATGGCTATTATTAAAACGTCTAAAAACAATAGATGCTGGTGTGGATGCAGAGAGAAAGTAATGCTTATACATTGTTAGTAGGACTGCAAATTAGTCCAGTCTCTTTGGAAAACAGAATGGAGATTCCTCAAAGATATAAAAATAAATTTACCATTCAACTCATAAATCTCACTATTGGGTTTCTATCCAAAGGAAACGAAGTTATTTTATCAAAAAGACACCAGCACTCAAATTTTTATTGCAGCACAATTCACAATCACAAAGATGTGAAATCAACCTAAGCAGTGCCCTTCAATTCATGAATGGATTGACAAAATGTCACACACACACTCATCCATAAGAAGAAATGAATTAACATCCTTTGCAGCTGTGGATGGAACTGGAGATCATTATCCTAAGTGAAGTATCTCAGGAATGAGAAAACAAGCACCACATGTGTTCCCTAACAAGTTGGAACTAATCAATGGGCACACAAGAGCACAAAGATAAGTAAAAGTCATTGAAATTCAGGAAGGGGAGATACGGAGGAGGGGAAAGGGAATACCCTACCTAACAGGTACTATGAACACTATTCAAGTGAGGGCCATTGGTTTGCGCTCACTTAAGCATAATAACAAAACAAAATAATAAGCCTGTAACAAAAACATCTGTGTTCCTTTAATATTTTGAAATGAAGAAAATTAAAAGGAATAAAACAATGTATAAAATATATTTAAATATGAACGCAGATGAGAATCCTTGATGTGGCCTCGTGTAGTCGCCTGGACAGTTAAACCTGCAATATACCCTTCCCCTACTGATGCCTTCCTAGAAATAGGCTCACCGTTCTGTTTTACATCAGTGATGCTTCTGGGTTTATAAGTGGAATAAATTAGCATATCCCAAAGCCACTTGGACTTGAGATCTCTTGTTTTTTCTATTCTGCTAATAGCTAAAAAGAAGAAGCAATTGGAAAACCTGAAAGCTCTGTATGTGTTCATTTTTGTGTGTGTGTGGTCATGAAATAACTCAATAGTGGTTGGGTATAGTCATGAAAAGAATTAACCAGAAAATGATACTTATCTTATTTTGGTTCTCCCAGCAACTAACCATAAACCAAGATTTGGGTCTAACTGAAATTCTTAAGGGAAGGAAACCGAACAAAAAAAAGATTTCACACGACATTCTACACTCAGCCTGATTCAGAGCTTAAGGCGTATTCTCTGAAAACAACTAGAGAGAGTCGCCAGCACTAAAGTATTCAGAAAGTGGGGGATTGTGCCCAGACCTGGTTAAAGAAATTGGATTTTAAACAACAGCTATGATTGTTATGACACTGATAAAAACCCTAAATTCAGGTAAGAGATATAAAATGATTAAAAATAAGGACTAGTAGTTTAAAAAATTGTAGGACAGAAAGTTCATCTAATGAAAGTTTTAGAAGCACAGAATAAGGAAAATGATTGAGCAGCAACTTTGAAAAATTGGTGACTGACAATTTCCATAACCAATAAAAGCAAAGATTGCTCAGACTGAATGTCAACACAGAGTTAAGAATGATGTACAATAATAAATACACACTCAAATATGCCATGCTAAAATTTCAGTATATAAGAGATAAAAATAACACCTTTAAAACACCTAAAAGATAGGACAGATTACCTACAAAGGAACAATTATTAGAATGACATGAGCTAAAGTAGATGTTAGAACACAATAGGATAATATTTTCAAAGTGTTAAGGGGAAAGGATGTCAGCCTAGAGTTCTGCATCTAACTAAGCTCCTTTTAAGATGGACGAAATAAAGACATTTCTAGACCTGCAAAGGTTAAAAGAGTTAAAAAATCACAGAGTTTTGCTCATAGAGCTACAAAAGGATAAACTTTAGCAGATGAAAAGAGATCCCAGAAGCCAAGAATCATGTGTAAGAAATTGTGACGAATATATAATTTATTGCTACGTTTAATTAGCACTTGATTATGTTAAGTAAAAGACAGATAAGACTAATATTTTACAATAAATAGTAAGAAAAATGTAGAGGCTTGGTAAAAAGTTTAAGTATACCCAAGTTCTCACCTTCCTGGGGAGATGAATAGAGACATTGTAGATGAATCTTATGTGAACTTTAAGAGAAAATATTATTTTTAAACTTGAGGACATAGGAATGTTAAGATAACTACAAGAAGATACAATCTATTGCATCTAAACCAGCAGAGGAAATAAAATGTTAGATAAGGAAAAGGTCACTAATCTAACAGAAGGTAGGAAAGAAGAGGAAAGCAAGTTACGAAAGAGCATGATAAGTAAGAAAAACAATGGAGGAAATAAGTCTACATATATGAGTAATAAAAAAAGTAAATTAACTTTGATAGTACTAGCCATGAAAGGATATAGGTAATCAGAGTAAAAAAGTCATTGAACTAATTGCATCTATTTTTTCTGACATCTCTATCAGGAGTATTTTGACACATAGACTTAACAGGTTGCTTAAATTATGTCATCTGGGAGGAAAAGCTATGTGCCATGCATGTCTGGCCACTATAGTTCAGCATAAATAACATAAAAATAGGCCGCGGTGTTTTAGGTTAGTTTTGCTTAGAGAAGCATTATAGGGGAGGAAAAAAAGAACTGTTAATTGTAAGGACCAAAGTAATGCCATTTTGTTAATAGACTCCATTTTACAGGTTTGCTGTGTAAGTTTGCTGTAATGCTTGTTTTGCAAATTTTGGTTCCCTGCTTCAGTTCCCCAAGCCACCCCCACCGGTTAAGCAATATCTGCCCCTTCCTGATTAGTAACCACCCTCCTGCTTCTGGCTCCACCAAGATATCCAATCAGCAAGTGACAAGATACCTAGACTCACCCTCACTCCACTGCCCCTCCCATTTTCCTTTCTGTACCCTATAAGATCGCCCAGACCCAACCCCTCGGGTCGCTCAGTCCTGTCCGCCATTTGATGGAAACTGAGGGCCCGAGCTCGAGCTTGCAATAAAACCCCACCCTTTGCCTTTGCATGGGAACGTGTGGCATGAGTTTCTTCTGGGGGGGGGAAATCCAAGATCCGGGCACAACATTAATCAAAGCCCCATTATCTCCTTCCCAATTAATAGTAGCCAATATAATTCATATTTAAATTATCAAATTGCAATGCTGTTAAATGGCATTTATCTATAAATTTGAGTGTTGCTCTAATTTAATTGCAAATATTACCAAATAATAATTTTCCTGAATCCAGTTAGAGTGTTACAAAAATCTTCTACCAATTCTTCATTTTTTTTCTTTTCTTTCTTTCTTTGTTTCCTTCCTTCTTTCTTCCTTTCTTTTTCTTTCTTTTCTTGAGACAGAGTCTCAGTCTTTCTCCCTGGGTAGAGTGCTGGTGGCATGATGACTCACAGGAAATTCAAACTCTTGGGCTCAAGGGAACCTCTTGCCTGAGCCTCCTGAGTAACCGGGACTACAGGCATGTTCCACAAAGCCTGGCCTTGTTTTTCTGTTTTAGTAAATGTGGTGTCTCACTCTTGCTCAGGCTGGTCTCAAACTCCTGAGCAATCCACCTTCCTCAGCCTCCCACAGTGTTAGGATTGTGGACATGAGCAATTGTGCCAGGCCCAATACTTTCATCTTTCATACCTTCCCAGTTATGGAGCCTTGTGGCTACTTGAGTGTTTATGTTTATACACATATACACATTAACTTCTTTTGCCCATTAAAGGTTATGTTCCTTGGGGTCTTAAAATATACACACACTCCACGTGTTCTGTGTGTGTGTATACATCTATTTTTCTTCCTGTACAGAGCTTTGTTCATAAAGGATGATTTTGTACTGTTTGCAGAGGAAGATAATAACAGCAACACCTACATTAATGGCAGGGTTTCCACTAAAAAGCCACGTGCTCTGTAAGACTTGCTCTATGTCACATGAGCAAGTGCCAACCATCAGAATGATTTATTTGCCTTGACTGTACATGGGATTACACTCGGCGGGAATGGATATACATAAAAAATCTAAAATAATAGCAGTGAATTTGCCTAGAAATTATGCATGTGGGTCGTGTAATGTTTTGGCATACCTTAAATTTATCATAATAGGTTTGGATACCTTTTCACAATAATTTACTTAGAAAAATACATACAAATTTTAACATCCTCGGATGATGCAATTCATGTCAAAAGAAGGATTACTAATTCCCATAATGATTCATTTTATACTTAACTCTACAGAATGTAGGAGTCTACAGGAAGGTATCATTTTGCAATAAATGTCAAAAATATGTTTTATCTAAATAGCTTAACATACAGTACTGACAAAATTTAGTCAGAGATAATTTATACCCTTCAGTGGTCAAAGTAATCTATGTGTTTCCTTAAATTGCTTTTGTCTATAAAATAAACTCAATTTGCTTTACCACATGAAGCACAAATTTGAAACAATATTTCATAAATCTCTGTCACTGAAGATTAAAGTAATCTTTAATTTACAAATACTGCTACCAGCCTATAAGCTTTATGTTGCCAGGGGTTGAACATAAACCTGATTTTCAGTATCACCTTCTTGTAAAGGCAAAATTTCCAATAAAATAAGAACAGATGAGCCATTATTAATTGTCTCTAAAGATCTCATATATGCACTAATACAGTTCTAAACTTCTGTTTGTCTCAGCAGGGTTGTTTTATTTGTTTATTTGTTTTTAATTTCAGATTAATGATAGGTTACATTGTTCGCATTTGTTAGGTAATGTTCAAATTGTAGTTGAGCCCTTCACCTGGGGGCTGGGCTGTGTACCCTCACCCTACTTAGTGCACATTCAATGAGACCGATCATCCTTCCTCCTACCCTCATCCCTTTCCTTCCTCCTCCTCCCTTTCACTTGATTTTAATTGGGTTTTACTCTCACGTGGGCATGTGGTTGAACAGGATTGTTTTTAAAAAGTACTAAAGTACCGTTTAACTTGTGTCTGAAATATTCTCTCATACTAATTCCACTTGGCAAGTTTTACACATTGTTTACAATTGCAACAGAAATTCATAAACTCATAAATTCAAGGTTGTAGGATATAAGGTCCTACCAACCTTGTTTGTGAAAAGGCATCTTTCAGGTAGATACTCTAATTTAGGGTTACTATTTCAACACTATGTACCTGTCACAGCCCATTGTGAAATGTAACAAAATTAAACTCTTTATTATAGTATTATTAAATCCTAATGAGTCAGTATCCAACTATTTCAATAATTTCCATTTTAAGACTAGTAGCCTAATTCGAAATACGCTTTTATATCTAATAAGTATGAGGCACTGTGCTAAGCAGTGTACATATTTATCACATTTAATTCTCACAACAACCCTATATGGCCATTCTGTTATTGGTTTCTTTTTACAGAAGAGAAAACCAAGGCAAAGGAAATTTAAATCACCAGAGGACATACAATAAAAGTTGGAATGCATTTTACATTATTAATAGATTTCATTTTTTAATTTACCCTGATTACATAATATATACATCACACTGTATGCCACAAATATGTATAACTCTGTCAATTAAAAACAAAAGTTTTAAAATAAAAATAGACCAAAGTTTAAAGTTTACAGAAAAACTGAGCAGCAAGTACAGATAATGTCCATATAACCTCTTGGTCCCCCACCACACTGCTCTGTACATAGTTTCCTATTATTAACATCTTGTGTTAGTGTAGTACATTTGTTACAGTTGGTGATACAATATTACTACCTAAAGTACATAGTTTGCCCTGGAGTTTACTGTTTGTGTTGCAGAGACCAATGGGTTTTGACAAATACATAATGTCATGTGTCTGCCACTATAGTACTACACAGAATAGCTGCAGTGCCCTACTAATCACCTGTGCCTCACCTGTTCATCTCTCCTGCCAAACCCCTGGCAACTGTGATCAATTTACTGCCTATATAGTTTTGCCTTTTTCCAGAATATAATATAGTTGGAATCATACAGGATGTAGCCTTTTTAGACTGGCTTCTTTTTTAAAAGTAACATGCATTTAAGATGACTCCTTGTCTTTTTGTGTCTTGATGGCTCTTTTATTTTGTCACTCGATAATATTCCATTGCACGGCTCTATCACATCACCATTTGTTTATCCACACACCAATTGCAGAGCATGTTGCTTGCTTCCAAGTTTTAGCAATTATGAATAAAGCTGCCATAAACATTCGTATGCAGGATATTGTGTGGACATAAGTTTTCCACAGTAAATATCCAGAAGCTCTGTATTACTTTCCCGGGCCTGTCATAACAAACTACCACAAACTTGGTAGCTTAAAATAATAGAAATTTACTGTCACACACTTACGGAGAGTAGGAGTCTATAAACAAGCTGTCAAAAGCATGGGTTTCTTCTTAGGGCTGTGAGGGAGAACCTGCTTCATGCTTCTCTCCTAGCAATCCTTGGTGTTCCTTGGACTGTAGATTCATCACTCTAATCTCTGTCTTTACCACCTTAAGGAGTTCTCCCCTGTGTCATCACGTTGACTTTTCTCTGTGCATGTCAGTCTCTGTGCACAAATTTCCCATTTTTATAAGGACATTAGTCATGTAGCTATATATCCAAGCTTAATGGCCTCATTTTAACTGAATAACCTCTGTAAAGACTTTATTTCCAAACAGGATCATATTTTCAGGTACTTAGGACTTCCACATGGAAGACACAATCAACCCACAAGGGCAATCGCTGGATCATTATGGTTAGGCTATGCTTGACTGAAAAAAAAAAATGCCAAACTGTCTTTCAAAGTGGCAGTGGCAATTTACATTCCCAACAGCAATGAATGAGAGTCCTGCTACCCCACATGCTCCTCAGCATTTGATGTTGCCAGAGTATTGGACTGATCATTCAAACAGGTGTATAGTAGTATCTTACTGCTGTTTTCATTTGCAATTCCATGATGACATAGGGTACTGAGCATCATGTCGCCCTACTTGCCCCCTGTATATCTTATTTTCTACATTGTTTGTTCACATAGTTTACCATTTTTCAATTGGGTTGATTGTCTTCTTTTTTAATTTAATCAGCAATTTATTTAAAGTGGCAGTACTTATTTTTGCAAAAACAATATTGTTGTTAAATCAATGGCACATTTTATTCAGGCTTCTGTGAAAGACTTGCCATTCAGAAGATTTGGGGTTTTGTTTGGTTTTTGTTTGTTTGTTTGTAGTGTTTTTAAATTTTAGATTAACATAAGGGTACAAATGATTAGGTTACACTGTTTGTGTTTGTCAGGCAAGTCCAAGTTGTAGTTGAGCCTTGCACCCAGGGGATGTGCTATATACTCTTACATTGTGTACATTAAGTGAGAGTTTACCAAACCCTCTGCCTCCACCCATCTGCTCCCCCTCCTCCTTTCTCCCCCTCTCCCCACTTGAATTTAATTGTGTTTTCTTTTCCCGTGGGCATGTTGTTTGTTTTTCTCTTGGTTTCATAATAGTATTGAGTAGGCTGGATACTTGCTTTTCTTTCTTTCTTTTCTTTTTTTTTTTTTTTTGAGACAGAGCCTCTAGCTGTCATCCTGGGTAGAGTGCTGTAGCATCATGGCTCACAGCAACCTTCAACTCCTGGGCTCCAGCAATTCTCCTGCCTCTGCCTCCCAAGTAGCTGGGTCTACAGGCGCCTGCCATAACACCCAGCTATTTTTTGGTTGCAGCCGTCATTGTTGTTTGGCGGCCCAGGCTGGATTCAAACCCGCCAGCTCAGGTATATGTGGCTGGCGCCCTAGCTGCTTGAGCCACAGGCACCAAGCCTGATTTTCATTCTTGTGATACTTTACTAAGGATAATGTTCTTCAACTCCACCTAGGTTAATACAAAAGATGTAAAGCCACCATCTTTTTTATGGCTAAATAGTATTTCATGATATTATTTATACACACACACACACACACACAGGGTATGTATATATCAATAGTATTCCGTGATATACACATACACACAGGATACACACAGGGTTTCCATAAAGCTCCTGTGCAATTTTAAATTGCACACTATCTTAAATTGCACACAAACTTCAAACTGGCCACAGTTGGTTAATCCTTTCATGTGTTTATCGGTACTTAAGTTGATCCCACATCTTAGCAATTATAAATTGTTATAAATTATTATATATTAGCATATATAAATTATATGCTGTGATAAACATTCTAGAGCAAATGTCCCTGTGGTGAACTGAAATTTTTTCTACTGGTAGATACCTAGTAATTGGATTGTGGGATCAAATGGGAGTTCTACTTTTAGCTCTTTGAAGATTCTCCATATTTCTTTCCAATGAGGCTGTGTTACTTTGCACAATCACACCAACAGTGTAAAGGTGTTCCCTACTCTCCACACTCATGCCACCATCTGCAGCTTTGGGACTTTGTGATGTGGACCATTCTCGCTGGGGTTAGTTGATATCTCAAGGTGGTTTTTATTTGCGTTTCTCAGATGATTAAGATGATGAGCATTTTTTTATGTGTTTCTTGACCATTAATCTGCCTTCTTCAGAGATGTTTCTGTTCATGTCTCTTGCCCACTTATAAATGAGATTGTTAGCTCTTCTCTTGTTGATTACTTCGAGTCTTCTATAGATTCCTTCACCAGATTCATAGCATATAAATATCTTTTCCCATTCTGAAGACTGTTTCCTTACTCATACCCTTAGTTGAGCAGAAGCTTTTTAGCCTGATCATGTCCCATTTATTTATTTTTGTATTGCTGCAATTGCCAGTGGAATCTTCACAAAATCTTTACCCAGGCTGACATTGTTAAGAGTTTTTTCCACACTTTTTTCTAGAGTTTTTATCCTTTTGTGTCCTAAATTTAAATCTTTTTTCCAGTGAGAGTCAATATTTGTAAGTTGTAAGTGGTGAGAGGGGTGGGTCCAGATTCAGTCTTCTACTGTGGCTAACCAGTTCTCCCAGTACCTTTTATTTAATAGGGATTATCTTCCCCAGTGCATGTATTTGTTTGGTTTATTGAAGATCAGATGGTGATATGTGGCTGATTTCATCTGCCAGTTCTCTATTCTATTCAACAGATCTAAATCTCTTTTTTTATGCCAGTACCATGCTGTTTTGATCACTATAGACTTACAGTGTAACCTGAAATCTGGTAACGTGATGCCTCCAAATTTATTTTTATTTTTTAGAATTGAATTGGCTATTCAGGGTTTTTTCTTGTTCCATATGAAATGAAGAACTATTTTTTCAAGTTCTTTAAAGTATGATGTTGGTGCTTTGAAGGGGATTGCATTAAGTCCATAGATTGTTTTTGGGTAGCGTGGATATTTTAACAAGGTTGATTCTTCCAGCCATGGGCACAGTATGTTCTAGCATTTATTAACATCCTCTACTATTTCTTTTCTCAGGATCTCCTATTTCTCTCTGTAGAGATCTTTAATTTCTTTTGTTAGGTATATTCCCAGGTAGTTCATTTGCTTTGAAGCTACTGTGAATGGTATTGCGTCTTTGATTTGACATTCGGCTTGACTATTATTGATGTATTTGAAGGCTACTGACTTGTGGACATTGATTTTACATCCTGAGATGTTACTGTATTTCTTTTTTTTTTTTTTTTGCATACTAATTGGAAAGGTTAGTTTTTATTTATCTTACTGCTTAAAATTTTTTTTTAAATACATGTATTTTATTATTCTTCATTACATTATTTCCCCCCCCCACCCGTCCATGATAAGACAGAATTGATTTACAGAAAAGAATACAGAAAACACCAAAGCTCCTGGTAGTGGGAGAGATTTCAAGT
>CAUYRH010092566.1:0-16549 GCA_963574655.1 Perodicticus potto | reverse complement strand
GCTCACAGCAACCTCCAATTCCTGGGCTCAAGCGAGTCTCCTGCCTCCGCCTCCCAAGTAGCTGGGACTACAGGCGCCCGCCACAACGCCCGGCCATTTTTTTTTTGGTTGCAGCCGTCATTGTTGTTTGGCGGGCCCGGGGCTGGATTCGAACCCGCCAGCTCAGGTGTATGTGGCTGGCGCCTTAGCCCGTTGAGCCACAGGTGCCGAGCCGTGAGATTTTATTTTATTTTTTATTTTTTTTTGTGACAGTCTCCCTCTGTACCCTAGGTAGAGTGCCTTAGCATCATATCCCACAGTGGCCTCAAACTCTTGTATTCAAATGATCCTCTGCTCAGAATCCCAAGGATCTGGGACCACAGGCACCTGCCAGGATGCCCAGCTAGTTTTTTTTTTAAATCTAATTTCAGTAGAGACAGAGCTTCCCTCTTGCTTAGGCTGGTCTCAAACTCCTGGGCTCGAGCAATCCACCTGCCTCAGCCTTCCCAGGGTGGTAGGGTTACAGGTGTGAGCCACCTCCCTCAGCCTTTATTTTATTTATTTATTTATTTATTTTTATTTATTTTTTTGTACAGACAGAGTCTTACTTTATCACCCTTGGTAGAGTGCCGTGGCGTCACACAGCTCACAGCAACCTCCAACTCCTGGGCTTAGGAGATTGATTCTCTTGCCTCAGCCTCCCGAGTAGCTGGTACTACAGGTGCCCGCCACAACGCCCGGCTATTTTTCTGTTTTGCAGTTCAGCCGAGGCCGGGTCTGAACCCGCCACCTTCGGTATATGCAGCCGGCGCCCTACTCGATGAGCCACAGGCACCGCCCTTTTTTTTTAAGACAGAGCCTCAAGCTGTCACCCTGGATAGAGTGGTATGGCATTACAGCTCACAGCAACCTACAATTCCGGGGCTCAAGCGAGTCTCCTGCCTCCACCTCCCAAGTAGCTGGGACTACAGGCGCCTACCACAACGCCCAGCTATTTTTTGGTTACAGCCGTCATTGCTGTTTAGCGGGCCCGGGCTGGATTCGAACCCACCAGCTCAGGTGTATGTGGCTGGCACCTTAACTGCTTGAGCCGCAGGCACTGAGCCCCCCAGCC
Source organism: Perodicticus potto (assembly GCA_963574655.1). Classification (NCBI taxonomy): domain Eukaryota; kingdom Metazoa; phylum Chordata; class Mammalia; order Primates; family Lorisidae; genus Perodicticus; species Perodicticus potto. The sequence continues at coordinate 15,456 of CAUYRH010092566.1, read as the reverse complement.
TTTATTTTTATTTTTTGAGACAGAATCTAACCCTGTCACCCTGGACACAGTGCTGTGGCGTCATATCTCATAGCAACCTCAAAGTTTTGGGCTCAAGTGATCCTCCTGCCTCAGTCTCATGAGCAGCTGGGACACAGGTGCCCGCCACAAAGCCCAGATAGTGTTTTCTATTTTTAGTAGACGTGGTGTCTTGCTCTTGCTCAGGCTGGTTTCAAACTCCTGGATGGATTCACCTGCCTCAGCTTCCCAGAGTGCTGAGATTACAGGAGTGAGCCACCACATCGAGGCAAGATTTTATTTTAGTTCACAGATACTTTCCCACTCATCTGGACTTCTCTACTATTTCCACTTCACTCTCCGGAGTCCAGAGCCTCTTCCTTGCTCCAAAATGGAGATAACACTCAGGTCAGAAAGAGAGATTCTTTCGTACAGATATAAAAAATACAGGAACTTCAAGTCCTGGTGCTTTTTCCAAACCCCAGCCCCCATTAAGGTAGGAGGGAGGACATTACAGAGAGATCAAGGGAAATATTTCACAAAATCATCCACTGAGTGTCCACTGATTTTGTTTTGTTTAGTTTTAAGACAGAGTCTCACTTTGTCACCCCTGGTAGAGTGCATGGTATCATACCTACAGCAACCTCAAACTCTTGGGCTCAAGTCCTTGCCTCAGCCTCCCTACCTGGGACTACAGGCACCCACCACAATACCCGGCTAATTTTACGGATGGGGTGTCACCCCTGCTCAGGCTGGTCTGAAACTCATGAGCTCAGGGTTCCACCTGCCTCAGCCTCCCAGAGTCTAAGATTACAGGCGTGAGTCACCATGCACAGCATGTCCACTTCTGAATGCTGAGGGAACACTGTAAGATGCCAATGTCCAGCAGACTTCCCCAAACTACTGAACCAAAAGCACAGGGATAGAGAATAAAGAACTGGCTATTTTAAAAGTCATGTGGTTTCCAGCATACCTCAGCCCTGGTATGTTGAAGGGTGCAGATAACATAAACAAAGGGACCGGTCAGGTCCAGATGGCACTTTACAAAGCTTTTCATTCCTGAATAAACACAGCTTCAATCTCACTCGAGAACACAGGGGGTTCTAAGAGGCAATCAGGGAAAATGGAAAGGTACGCAAGGATAGATCCTAACTCTGAAGAAAAGTAATCCTCACCCAGGGAGACCAGGTTCCTATAGTTCTCCAACATCACGTCCCTGTATAAAGTCCTCTGAGCAGGGTCCAGGCACGTCCACTCCTCCTGAGAGAACTCTACGGCCACATCCCTGAATGTCAAAGGGCTCTGAAATGAAAACATTTTACCGAAGGGTTACAGGTAGAGTTCTTATGTTTACACAAAAAGAAAAGACAGGTGAGAGGATGGAGTCATAGAGGTGAGTGTTCCTACAAATCCAAACAAAGTATTTCTGAGCACACTATGTCTCCCTCCTTCTGTTTTACCGTAGTCTTCCACTAAAGGTTCTAATACCCTCTGAATGAGTATGCATTTCTCATTTTCGTGGACCATTAAAGAAATAGACAAATAAAATATCAGTGCTTGATATTTTATCTAGTATTAATTTGTATGAGTATGCATTTCTCATTTTTGTGGACCATTAAAGAAACAGACAAATATCTTTTTTTTTAGACAGAGCCTCAAACTATCTCCCTGGGTAGAGTGCTGTGATGTCATAGCTCACAGCAACCTCAAATTCTTGGGCTTAAGCGATTCTCTTGCTGCAGCTGAAAGAATAGAAGTAACTCCATCTTGTAAGAAGCCGCCATCTCAGAGCTCCTTTGTTCTGTTCCTAGCCTATCAGGGCTAAGCAGGGCACCTGCCCCATCAGGTGACCCAAGCCGAGATTATCTATTCTATGTAGGCCTGGCCATTGAGCACCAAGGAGCATTTAAAATAACCAATCAGCTCAGCACCTGTGGCTCAACGGGCTAAGGCGCCAGCCACGTACACCTGAGCTGGCGGGTTCGAATCCAGCCCGGGCCGCCAAACAACAATGACGGCTGCAACCAAAAAATGGCCGGGCGTTGTGGCGGGTGCCTATAGTCCCAGCTGCTTGGGAGGCAGAGTCAGGAGACTCGCTTAAGCCCAGGAATTGGAGGTTGCTGTGAGCTGTGATGCCACAGGACTCTATCCAGGGTGACAGCTTGAGGCTCTGTCTCAAAAAAAAAAAAAAAATTAAAATAACCAATCATACTCCCTGCACTCCTGAAGTCCCCACCCCACCTTACCACAATAAAACACCCTCCCCGCAACCCCGAGGGAGGGCCTCAGAACGCCCACACTGCGACTTACTCTGTGGGTCCTGGCTCGAGCTTGAATAAAGGCTCTTTTTTTTTTTTTGTAGAGACAGAGTCTCACTCTATCGCCCACGGTAGAGTGCTGTGGAGTCACAGCCCACGGTAGAGTGCTGTGGAGTCACAGCTCCCAGCAACCTCCAGCTCTTGGGCTTAGGCAATTCTCTTGCCTCAGCTTCCCAAGTAGCTGGGACTACAGGTGCCCGCCACAGCACCCAGCTATTAAAGGCTCTTTTGCTTTTGCATCAAGTATGTCTCCCTGGTGGTCTTTGGAGATTACGTGATCTGGGCACTACAGCAGCCTCTCAAGTAGCTGGGACTACAGGCGCCCGCCATAATGCCTGGTTATTATTTGGTTGTACTTGTCATTGTTGTTTGGCAGGCCTAGGCTGAATTCAAATCAGCCAGCTCCGGTATATGTGGCTGACGCCCTAGCCACTGAGCTACAGGTGCCAAGTCAGTACCCAGAGATACCCCAGTATCTCTGTAGGTGTGTTAGATACTATTTTTTCACACAGAAAGTCATATTGAGTATCTAGATGAGCTAAAGAATGGGTTATGACTTCAGAGATGACAACAGCCATGGTGTCTTTAAGGAAAGGCGAAATTCTAAAGTCCAAGATGATGGCAACAAGAGCAATAAGTGAAGCTTCTGAACATTTACCTATGCTAGGCATTATTATTTCTTTTTTGAGACAGAGCCTCAAGCTGTCACCCTAGAGAGAGTGCTGTGGCATTACAGCTCACAGCAACCTCCAATTCCTGGGCTCAAGCGAGTCTCCTGCCTCGGCCTCCCAAGTAGCTGGGACTACAGGCGCCCACCACAAAGCCCAGCCATTTTTTTTTTTTAGTTGCAGCCGTCATTGTTGTTTGGCAGACCGGGCTGGATTCAAACCCGCCAGCTCAGGTGTACGTGCCTGGCACCTTAGCCCATTGAGCCACAGGCGCCGAGCCTATGCCTGGCATTATTCTAAATAATTTATTGTCCTCCCTCACTTACCAACGTAATAGCTCATGAGAGAAAACTCTGCTATCATCTTACTGAGAACTGTCACATATGAGTGTCCAACCCTTTTTTCCTGCCACACTTTAGAAAAAGAAGAATTGTCTTGGGCCACTCACTAAATATACAAATACTAACAAAAGCTGAACACCAAAGAAAGGTTTGTGCACAATTTTCACAATATCCTACACCACAGATAAGCAAAACAGGCTTCAAATAATCCACATGTAGCCTGCAGGTCTCAGGTTGGATACCCCTGAATATACTCTAAGAAACTCAACTCAAGAAAAATAACTAAAAATGGTGGAGCAAGCACCAGAACTCAGGTGTCTGAGGATTAGAATTTAACCTAAAGAATGAAACAGTTAAGCAACAATTTACAAAAGATAGACCTTTTCTTGAGAAAACTTGGAAAAGATAAGGACATGGAACTTCATAAAAGGTCACTACACATTCAGACACATTCAAGCAAATACTCCAGTACTATTCTTGCTACTATTTAACTCATTAACATGACAGTGTACAACAAATTTAGGGCCATTGATACTATTTAATAGATAGTTTCAACTGTTAAAATACAAAACTTACTGATCACATTTTTGAGGTTTTTGATGAAAATACTTGCTCACCCATGCAGAGCCCGTGTGTACATATACTCTTAAATTAACTTAAATAGGAGGAGTTGTCTCTGAATGACATATTTTTTGATGATTTATCATCATTTTGGCTTATCATCATTTTGGCTTATGTGCATATTAGCATGTATGGGACACTGCAATGTATGAATTGTTCTTAATTTACTTTGGAAACATTTTTCTGTTAGGCTAATAAAACAACTGAGCATGGTGGTGCACAAATGTAGTTCTGGCTACTCAAGAGGCTGAGAGCAAGAGAATTGCTTAAGGTCAAGAATTCAACACTACCCTGGGTAACATAGCAAGACCCTGTCTCAAAAAAAAAAAAAAAAAGGCTCGGCTCCTGTGGCTCGACGGGCTAAGGTGCCAGCCACGTACACCTGAGCTGGCAGGTTCGAATCCAGCCTGGGCCTGCCAAACAACAATGACGGCTGCAACCAAAAAAAAAAAAAAAGTGAAAAGAAGAAAAAGAGAGAGGGGAGGAGAGAAGAGAAGAGAGAAGGAAAAACCAAAAATTTAAAACCCATCAAATGGTTCATGCACCATGACCACATGAGATTCAGTCCTAGAGTACAGGGTAGATCAACATAAGAAAGTCAAATACTGGCTCTGCACCTGTAGCTCAGTGAGTAGGGTGTTAGCCACATACACCCAGGCTAGCGGGTTTGAGCCCAGCCTGGGCCTGCTAAACAACAATGACAGCTGCAACCAAAAAATAGACAGGAGTTTTAGCTGGCACCTATAGTCCCCGCTACTTGGGAGAATGAGGCAAGAGAATTGCTTAAGGCCAAGAGTTTGAGGTTGCTGTGAGCTGTGATGCCATAGCACTTTATCCAGGGCAACAGCTTGAAGCTCTGTCTCAAAAAAAAAAAAAAAAAAAAACAAACAAAAAAACTAAACATGAACCACTTGGGACATTAAATACCTAAAATAAGATTTATACAATAATTCAAATTAAGGGCAGTGCCTGTGGCTCAGTGAGTAGGGCGCCCACCCCATATACTGAGGGTTGTGGGTTCAAACCTGCCCCCAACCAAACTGCAACAAAAAAAGTAGCCGGGCGTTGTGGCGGGCACCTGTAGTCCCAGCTACTCGGGAGGCTGAGGCAAGAGAATCGCCTAGGCCCAGGAGTTGGAGGTTGCTGTGAGTTGTGATGCCACAGCACTCTACTGAGGGTGATAAAGTGAGACTCTGTCTCTACCAAAAAAAAAAAAAAAAATTCAAATTAAATGGCAGCATCTGTAGCTCAGTGCGTAGGTAACTGGATACATGCATCAAGGCTGGTGAGTTTGAACCTGGCCCGGGCCAGCTAAACTGCAACAAAAAACTAGTCGGGCTTGTGGCAGGCGCCTGTAGTCCCAGCTGCCTGGGAGGCTGAGGCAAGAGAATTGGTTGCGGCCGAGAGTTTGAGGTTGCTGTGATCTGTGACACCAAAGCACTCTACTGAGGGTGCCATAGTAACACTCAGTCTCAAAAAAGAAAAAAGAAAAAAAAAAAGATTTCTGTTTCACATTTTAAAAATGCATAATTTATAAAAAGACACCAGGACATGTGTAAAGAATATAAATAAAGGGGCAGTACCTGTAGCTCAGTGGGTAGGGAGCTGGCCACATAAACAGAAGCTAGCTGGTTCAAACCTGGCCTGGGCCTGCTAAAACAACAATGACAACTGCAACAACAACAACAAAAATAGCCGGGCGTTGTGGTGGGCACCTGCTGTAGTCCCAACTACTTAGGAGGCTAAGGCAAGAGAATGGCTTAAGACCAAGAGTTTGGGGTTGCTGTGAGCTGTGATGGCACAACACTCTAACCAGCGTGACAGCTTGAGACCCTGACTCAAAAAAAAAAAGAATATAAATAAAGGATATAAAATAGATACTAAAATACATGACAAGAAAATTGAGCAATATATGAAAATCCGTTTCATATATACATGTCCACAAAACAAAGAAAATTTCTCAGACTTCCAAGAAATTGAAAAATACTAATAAAAGGTTTGTCATTTTCGGGCGGCACCTCTGGCTCAGTGAGTAGGGCGCTGGCCCCATATACCAAAGGTGGCGGGTTCAGCCATATACATTGAGGATGGCAGGTTCAAGCAGGCCTGGGCCTGCTAAACAATGACAACTGCAACAGAAAAAGAGCCAATGTTGTGGTGGGCACCTGTAGTCCCAGCTACGGTACTCTATTAAGGGCAACATAATGAGACTGTGTGCCAAAAAAAAGAACAAAAAGAAAAGATAAAAACAAAATAACAATTATAAGAGGGACTTTATCTAACAAATGCAATCAGTGTAACCTAATTCTTTGTATCCTCGATGAATCCCAAACAATAAACAATAATAATAATTGGATGGCACCTGTGGCTCAGTGGCACTTGTGGCTCACTGGCCCCATATACCGAGGGTGGTGGGTTCAAACCCGGCCCCAGCCAAACTGCAACAAAAAAATAGCTGGGCATTATGGCGGGGGCCTGTAGTGCTAGCTACTTGAGAGGCTGAGGCAAGAGAATCACCTAAGCCCAAGAGCTAGAGGTTGCTGTGAGCTGTGATGCTACAGCACTCTACCAAAGGTGACAAAGTGAGACTCTGTCTCTAAAAAAAAAAAAAAAAAAATTAAGAAAACAACTAAATAAAAAATAAAATATTGCAACAATATGGAATACACTTGTAAAACTTAATCTATCTCCTGCCAAACCACAGATAAAAGTGGCTCCCAAGTGACAATGGAAGTATGGTGGCACATTGACAAGAAAGGGAATGCTTTACATCTAAGGGGTCTAAGCTACATCTTTATGTGGAGTTTTACTGTACAAAAGCATATACAGGAGGGGAAGCTTAAAATAAAATATATATATTTAATAATGATTGGTGGAAGAATATGGCTCCACCCTCCCTGATGACAAAGGAATTCTGCTTCAATATCTGAGCAAAATTTGAACCATTTTTACCTAAAACACCTGCTGCAGAAGAGGATGTGCAAGAACACTACACTGTTCATGGAATGGCTGTGCTGAGAACAGCTTCAAAGCTGTCCTTCTCTGAGTCAGAAGGATCACTTGAGCCCAGGAGTTTGAGGTTGCAGTGAGCTATGATGAGGCCACTGTTCCCTAGTCCAGGTGACCAGGTGACAGAGTAACACCAGGACTTTAAAAACAAACAAACAGGCTCAGTGCCTGTAGCTCAAGCAGCTAGGGTGCCATCCACATACACCGGAGCTAGCAGGTTTGAATCCAGCCTGGGCCACCAAACAATAATGATGACAACTACAACAACAACAACAACAAAAATAGCCAGGCGTTGTGGTGGGCACCTGTAGTTCCAGCTACTTGAGAGGCTGAGGCAAGAGAATCGCTTAAGCCCAAGAGTCGGAGGTTGCTGTGAGCTGTGATACCACGGCCCTCTATCCAGGATGACAGCTTGAGACTCTGTCTCAAAAACAAACCGAAAGTGGCTCAGTGCCTGTGGCTCAACGGGCCAAGGCGCCAGCCACATACATCTGAGCTGGTGGGTTCGAATCCAGCCTGGGCCCGCCAAACAACAATGACAGCTGCAACCAAAAAATGGCCGGGCGTTGTGGCAGGTTCCCATAGTCCCAGCTACTTGGGAGGCAGAAGCAGGAGACTCACTTGAGTCCAGGAATTGGAGGTTGCTGTGAGCTGTGATGCCACAGCATTCTCTCCAGGGTGACAGCTTGAGGCTCTGTCTCAAAAAAAAAAAACAAAAGAAAACAAAAAAACAGGGTGGCGCCTGTGGCTCAGTGGGTAGGGCAACGGCCCCATATACCGAGGGTGGCGGGTTCAAACCTGACCCCAACCAAACTGCAACAACAACAGAAAATAGCTGGGCATTGTGGCAGACGCCTATAGTCCCAGCTACTCGGAAGGCTGAGGCAAGAGAATTGCTTAAGCCCAGGAGTTGGAGGTTGCTGTGAGCTGTGACACCACGGCACTCTACCGAGAGTGATAAAGTGAGAGTCTGTCTCTAAAACAAACAAACAAACAAAAACATATATAATATTTAATTAAGCATATTTATATGTTTAAATATATATATACATATTTTATATCTATATAAAATATGAAAAAAGAAAACTTCCTACTGTTACAGATTTACTACAAATGTAGTATCAGAAAAGATTCCAACTCCTGATCTCTTTTTCTAGAATTTACTGGGTATTTGTGCACACTGATACATGACTTCCACATGCAGCTTCTCTGGTCTACAGAGAGTGACAGTGCACCCAGCCGCGGCCCCAAAGCAGTCCCTGCTGCCCCACCACACTGACAACATGGAGGCCACACCCCTCCCTCACTGATGTCTGTGAGTGAAGCCCTTCCCAGAGCCCTGCCCCCATGGAGCCTCTTCACAAGCTCATGTCACTGAGTCAGGGTGAGAGGGACTAAAGGAAGGTAGAGTGTGACCAAACAAGGCAAGCCGGACACTGCAGACTCAGAGAAGACCATCAAGTCCAGTGCCCAGCATTTCAGAAAGTAGGGGGACTCAGAAGGACCCAATGAAAACATCACTGTACCTGAATAAGTGCCATTCCTGAATCCTTTTCTTTGCTCTCTTTGGCTGCTTCTTCATGTAACTGGATTCTTTACAAGTCAATCCTAAATAATAAAAATATGCTGTTTATTATTTAGAATCAACACACTCCTTCTCCATGACACAATCACTCACACAGGGAAGACCTTGCCCTGTGGAAAGGAAGGAGTGTTGTTTATGCTGTGTGCACCTCTTCTGCCCATAGCACAAACAATACACTTCTACAGGAATACGAACTGGTGATTCTCCGACTCGCTCAGCAGATCCCACCACCCTCCTGCCTCCATACAAGCAGCATGGAGCTCCCCTCCAGGGCACAGCCCCTCACCCCTCTGTGATCACAGGCTCAGCTCCGCTCTCAGCGGTGGAGGACACGGAGACCTGGTACTCAGTGCTGGGCACGGACAGGACTTACCTGGGCATTATAAATATTATTGAAAGATGGCCCAATCTGACTATGGGTGGCAATCTCTGGTTAGGGTGTACAAGAGAGGTACAGCCCTTCCAAAATGCCTCAGCACTCTAACCTGAAGCTGGGGGAGCTCCACTCACAGGGACCAGCCCAGCTCATCTCCTGCCTCCTGGCTCTACTCTACCCTTGGGGCCTTGCTGTCAAGCTACCCAGGTTGTAGAAGATACAGGGACACAAACATACACATACATCAGCTGCAAACACTGGAAGGGCCCTGATGACACGAGGCTACAGAGCCATGGGAGGATGTGGATTTGTCCTAAGGAACATGGAAGTCAGAAAAAGGCTCAATGCCAGGAACTGACAAGACCTGCATTTATTTTACTTTTTTGAGAGAGTCTCACTCTGTCACCCTGACTAGAGTGCCGTGGTATCACAGCTCACAGCAAACTCAAACTCCTGGGCTCAAGTGACCCTCCTGCCTCAGCCTCCGGAGAGTTGAGACATTAGGCTCCTACTACAATGCCTGGTAGCTTTTCTATTTTTAGTAGAGAGAGGGTCTCACTCTTGCTCAGGCTAGTCTCAAACTCCTGAGCTCAAGGGATCCTCCCACCTCAGCCTCCCAGATGGCTAGGATTACAGGTGTGAGCCACTGCACCCAGCCAAGACCTGGCTGTAGATTTAGCCCTGATAACCCTTAGGGAAGAAAGGCCTCTGCAGATGTTCTGTCTCTCACTCTAAGCCTGTTTCTGTCATTCTTGTGGCTGTTTTTATTTTCCTTTATTAGTATGTAAAAGATTATTCCCATTAAAATTTTCGTTACAAGTGGGTACTCCTTCCCTTCCCAGAAGTTAAGCTGTACACAGACACACACTGGATTTGCCTAGTCATTTCAGAAGTCAAATGTCAATCAGATTGAGGTTCTCTGGTCTAGTCTCTCATTTCCATGAGGCCCAGAGAGAAAGACATTTCACCATGTTCTCCAATGAGTGCAAAGAATGAGGTGTAACTAGTCAGTCGAGGTAGCTCATGCTTGTAATACTAGCACTGTAGGGGACAGAGGCGGGTGGATCACCTGAGCTCAGGCATTAAAAACCAGCCTGAGCATGAGGGAGACCTCATCTCTGCCAAAAATAGAAAACTAGCAGCCGGGCTTTGCAGCAAGTGCTTGTAACTGCAGCTACTTGGAAGGCTGAGGGAGGAGAATCACTTGAGCCGGGGAGTTTGAGGTATCTCTGAGCTAGATGACACCACAGCACTCTAACCTAGGGAAGACAGCGAGACTCTACCTCAAAAAAAATTTGGTGGCTCACACTAATCTTAGAACTCTGGAAGGCTGAGGCAGGTGGATCACCTGAGCTCAGGAGTTCCAGACCAGCTTGAGAGTAAGAGTTAGACGTCATTTCTAGTAAAAATTGAAAACTAGCTGGGTGTTGAGGCAGGTGCCTATAGTCCGAGATACTTAGGAGGCTGAGGTGAGAGGACTGTTTGAGCCCAGGAGTTTGAGGTTGCTGCGCACTATGACACTATAAGACTCTAGCCTGGGGCGGCGCCTGGGGCTCAAAGGAGTAGAGCGCTGGCCCCATTTGCCGGAGGTGGTGAGTTCAAACCTGGCCCGGCCAAAAACTGCAAAAAAAAAAAACAAAAAAAAGACTCTAGCCTGGATGACAGTGTGAGACTCTGTCTCAAAAAAAAAAAAAAAATGAGGTATAACTGAATTCTAATTTGATAGCCTAGAAAAGCCCACGAGCTGGGGTGGTTTTTATCACACCTCGACTAGAAAATTGCAGGAACATCTTTCATATGACTGAGCAAAAAACCCCCCAAAACAAAAAACTTCTCTTTCAAGATTATGACGCCATTGATCACAAACATTTAATTTCTCCTTATAGGAAAATCACAGTAACACATTGAAATGTGCTCGCAATCGTGAGAACACATAGCCACAGGTGTTGAAGACAGTGACAGATGATGGGTTGTAGAAGTAAGTTCTGAGCAAATTGTTTAAATCAGGAACACAGGGACTCTTTTAGAACATCACTGAAAGTGAATCCAGCCCTTCTTTGCACAGAATGTACCAGAGGGACTTGAAAGCATCCACTTAGCAAGGTCACTATTTAACAGACTGTATGAGTGAAGAAAACTAGTTTACCACCTGGTTAAACTAGCTTTTCACTTTAAGGTAAGAGATCCTTGATATCTTTCCCAAGAACACGTTGAAACAATCTAAAATCATTTCCTGGTACCAAAAATGTGGCCAAGAAATAATAAAGAGTAGAAAGCATGCAGACCTCCATCTAAACTATACAGAATTTACTTCATGGAGAAACTATTTGGAAATGCTTTTAAAAATCTAATGAATGTTGGGGTCAAAGAGGAAAAAAATCTGAAAATCTAACATATTTAGAAAAGAATGAAGTATGCTGATTATAGGATGCCACTAAGGCTTATTTTGAAAGTAATTTTTATGTAAATAGACAAACAAATAGAAGAAACTGAAATTTATCTCAAATTAGAAAGAATTGAATGAAATGAAGAGAAGCCAGGACAAAAAAGGAAAATCCATTATAAAATGAAGAGAAAGCCGCTTTCAATGTTCTTTGTGAGAAGCACCACAAAGCAAAAGACTCAGCTTTCACTCCTCCACGTCCCACTCCATCCCAAGAAAGGAGGGTGACCTACAACTGAATGAGTCAAGTCACTGTCCTCTGGCTGAATAGGGACGGCAAAAGGAAGCTAGACTCTTATGGCATTATATAAAATACATTAGCTTTATAGACAGGAGTTCTGTAATTCTCATGCTCATCCTTATAATTTAAACACACAAAAAACAAATACCATATGATCATCTCAATAGATGCAGAAAAAACATTCAATACAATTCAGCATCCCTTTCTAATTAGAACACTTAAGAGTATAGGCATAGGTGACACATTTCTTTCTTTTTTTTTTTTTTTTGAGACAGAGCCTCAAGCTGTCGCCCTCAGTAGAGGGCGGTGGAATGACAGCTCACAGCAACCTCCAACTGGGCTTAAGCGTCTCTTGCCTCAGCCTCCCAAATAGCTGGGACTACAGGCACCTGCCACAATGCCCGGCTATTTTTTGGTTATAGTTGTTGTCATTGTTTGGCTGGCCCGGACTGGATTTGAACCCGCCAGCTCTGGTGTATGTAGTTGGCGCCTTAGCCACTTGAGCTACAGGCGCTGAGCTGAGGTGGCAAATTCCTTAACCTGATTGAAGCCATCTACAAGAAACACACGGTTAATATCATACTGAATGGAGTACAACTGAAAGCTTTTCCACGTAGAACTGAGACCAGACAAGGTTGTCCTCTATCATCACTACCATATTCAACATAGTGCTGGAAGTTCTAGCCAATACAATCAGGCAAGAGAAGTAAATAAAGGGCATCCAAATCGGTGCAGAGGAGGTCAAACTCTCGCTCTTTGCCAACAATATGATCTTATACTTAGAGAACCCCTAAGTCTCAACCACAGGACTCCCGGAAGTGATCAAAAAATACAACAATGTCTCAGAATATAAAACCAACGTCCAGGGCGGTGCATGTGGCTCATTAAGTAGGACACCGGCCCTATATACCGAAGGTGGCGGGTTCAAACCTGGCCTCAGCCGAAAGGCAAAACAGAAAAATAGCCGGGCATTGTGGCAGGAGCCCGTAGTCCCAGCTACTCGGGAGGCTGAGGCAAGAGAATCGCCTAAGTCCAGGCGTTGGAGGTTGCTGTGAGCTGTGTGATGCCACCGCACTCTACCAAGGGTGATAAAGTAAGACTCTGTCTCTACAAAAAATAAAATAAAATAAATAAATAAAACCAATGTCCACAAATCAGTGGCCTTTGTATATGTTATTAGCCTTTGGCCAATAATAGCCAAGATGAGAAACTAATCAAGGACACAATTCCCTTCACAGTAGCTTAAAAAAAAAAAAAAAAGAAAAGAAAAAAGAAATACCTGAATATACACAACAAAAGAAGTAAAGAAAATTACTAAACCCTAAGAAAAGAAATAGCAGAGTAGCCAGGCCAGGTGGCTCATACCTGTAATCCCAGCACTCTGGGAGGCCGAGGCAGGTGGATGGCCTGAGCTCATGAGTTCAAGACCAGCCAGAGTGAGACCCCGTCTCGAAAAATAGCCAAGCATTGTGGCAGGCACCTATAGTCCCAGCTACTCAGGAGGCTGAGGCAAGAAAATATCTTGAGCCCAAGAGTTTGAGGTTCCTGTGAGCTGTGACGCCACAGCACTCTACCGAGGGTAATAAACTGAGACTCTGTTTCAAAAAAAAAAAGAAAGAGAGAGAGAGAGAGAAAGAAAAAAAGAAAAAGAAAAAAAAAAAAGAAATAGCAGAAGATATTAACAAATGGAAGAACATACCATGCTCATGGATGGGAAGAATCAACATTGTGAAACTGTTTATACTACCCAAAGCAATCTACAGATTCAATGCAATCCCCATTAAAATACCATCATATTTTCAAGAATTGGAAAAAATAATTCTTCATTTTGTATGGAACCAGAAGAAACCCCATATACCCAAGGCAATTCTTAGTACTAAAAACAAAACTGGGTATCACCCTACAAGACTTTCAGCTATACTACAAGCCCATAGTGATCAAAACATCATGATATTTTGATAACAGAGATATTGACGTTTGGAACCAAATAGAAAACCATGAGATGAAACTTACATCTTACAGCGTGATCTTTGATAAACCAAGCAAGAACCCCTAGGTAAAGAACCCCTATTTAATAAATGATGTTGGGAGAACTGGATAACCATATGTAAAAGAGTGAACCACCCTCTAAGGCATGAAACAATAAAAATCCTCAAAGAGGCTTGGCACAGTGGTTACAGTGCTGACCACATACACTGAAGCTGGTGGGTTAGAACCTGTCCTGGGCCAGCTAAACAACAATGACAACTACAAAAAAAAAAAAAAGCCAGGTATTGTGCTAGGCACCTATAGTCCCAGCTACCTGGGAGGCTGAGGCAAGAGAATAGCTTAAGCCAAGAGTTTGAGGTTGCTGAGAGCTGTGACGCGAGGGCGACACAGTAAGACTCAGTAAGAGTCTTATTTACGACACAGTAAGACAAAAACAAAAATAAACTAATAGGACTTAATTAAACTGAAAAGCTTCTGTATAGCTAAGGTAATAACCACCAAAGCAAACAGACAAACTTCACAATGGGAAAAGATATTTGCATATTATGAATCAGACAAAAGCTTGATAAGTAGGATCTATAGAGAACTCAAAATAATCAACAAAAAAAGATCCAGGAGGTGCCTGTGGCTCAAGGAGCAGGGCACCAGCTCTACATACTGGAGGTGGTGGGTTCAAACCTGGCCCTAGCCAAAAACTGGAAAAAAAAAAAAAAGATCCAAGAGGCTTGGTGCCCATAGCTCAGTGGTTAGGGCCACATCCACCAGAGTTGGTAGGTTCGAACCTGACCTGGGCCTGCTAAACAACAATGACAACTATAAGAAAAAAAAAAAAAAGCTGGGCGTTGTCGTGGGCGCCTATAGTCCCAGCTACTTGGGAGGCTGAGGCAAGAGAATTGCTTAAGCCCATGAAGTTGCTGTGAGCTATGACGCCATAGCATTCTACCAAGGGTGACGTAGTGAGATTCTGGCTCAAAAAAAAAAAAAAAAAAAAAAACCCAAGAATCCTATATAACACTGGGCAAGAGACATGAATAGAATCTGCTCTAAAGAAGACGGTCAAATGTCTAACAAGCATATAACAAGCATACGAAAAAGTGCTCATCTGGCTCGGCACCTGTGGCTCAATGGGCTAAGGCGCCAGCCATGTACACCTGAGCTGGCGGGTTTGAATCCAGCCCGGGCGGCCAAACAATGATGGCTGCAACCAAAAAAAAATGGCCCGGCGTTGTGGCGGGCGCCTGTAGTCCCAGCTACTTGGGAGGCAGAGGCAGGAGACTCGCTTGAGCCCAGGAATTGGAGGTTGCTGTGAGCTATGATGCCATGGTACTCTATCCACGGTGACAGCTTGAGGCTCTGTCTCAAAAAAAAAAAGTGCTCATCATCCCTAAACAGCTGAAATTTATTGCAGCTAAATTTATAATCCCCCAAATGTGGAAACAGCTTAAATGCCCACCAACCCAGGAATGGATTAACAAACTGTTCATATGTATACCATGGAATACTATTCAGCCACTAAAAAAGGTGGAGACTTTACATCTTTTGTATTAATCTGGATGGAGGTGGAATACATTCTTCCTAGTAAAGCCTCACAAGAATGGAGAAGTAGGCTCGGTGCCTGTGGCTCAACTGGCTAAGGCGCCAGCCACGTATACCTGAGCTGATGGGTTTGAATCCAGCCCGGGCCCACCAAACAACAATGACGGCTGCAACCAAAAAATGGCCGGGCGTTGTGGCGGGCGCCTGTAGTCCCAGCTACTTGGGAGGCGGAGGCAAGAGACTGGCTTGAGCCCAGGAATTGGAGGTTGCTGTGAGCTGTGATGCCACAGCACTCTATCCAGGGTGACAGCTTGAGGCTCTGTCTCAAAAAA
>CAUYRH010092565.1:0-46481 GCA_963574655.1 Perodicticus potto | reverse complement strand
TTTCCTGGCCTGTCTCTACTCTCCCTCAAAACCTGCCTGTGCTCAGGTTGCCTTGAATGTAGACTTTGGGAGCGCCAGGAAACTCATGGAACGGCTGTCCCTCTGCCAGCCATAGGCCCTATCCCTGGCATCAGGGAGTAGTGGCTGGGCTGTGAGTGTGCTGCTGCCCTCTGTGTTGTCCTAAAGCACTGTAGAAACTGTATGTAATGTATTTAAATCAATGCAAATGTATGAATAACAAAAAAAAAAAAAGAAAGTTTTAGGAAACATCAGGGATCTAAGGCAGTCTTGCTTCTGGCCTACCACCTACCCCTTTAGTGGTTGAGAATCCCTTTATTTATTCGTTCTTTTACTCATCAAATATTTACTGAACTGGAATCCTTCAGGCCATTCCCTATTCAAGTACTCTTGCCAATATGGGAAGCCCAGCCAAGGCTGCTGCATGCTATATTTTTTAACCTTGGAGGGAAGGAAGGCAACCCCTAGGTCCTTTCTTGACTCAGAGCGATCCAACAGGCTCCAGCCCAGAAAGCTGACTTTGGCCAAATTGAAGATCACTTTAATGCAAGCAGTCAGCTCCACTCCAGAAGATGGCCCATGTCCTGTGGGCCGCAGATGCCCCTCTATGCACTGTTAGTACATGTGGAACAGGGCCAGCTCCGGGGCTGGGGTCTTCCTAACTTCATGTAAAAGTCTCTCCATGTCATTGTTCAGCCCTAATGGAGATCTGCCTCGAAAGATGCCACTTTGAGTTTCTCTGGGCTTTTTCTATAGCTTTAGGAACACTTGAGGGTGGTCGCCTTTCCACAGCGAAGGGGACAGAATGAGGGTTTTGCAGTTGACTAGAAGAAGACAGGGGAGTTTTTCTCTTGCTCTTTCCCTTAAATGTGAGAGGATCGTTCCTCCCGAGGATGAGCAAAGGAGATGGCCAGAAAGGCCACTTGTGTTAGTCCAGCTCCTCTGAGCTGGTCAGCAGACAAGTATCTCCTCATAGCAAGAATCCCTGGGCATGTCTACAGTCTCCCTCCGAAGCAGCTATAGTCTAACATTTACAAAAAGGTGAATCATCTCTGAGATCTCAAACACGTGAGTCTGACAATGGACTTGGCTGTGTCCATTTAGATTCCCGATGGGATGAAGGTTGGAAGGGGAAGCAGTGCTCTTGCAAGCAAATATGGGGATGGAGGGTTCCCCAATTTGGTTATCTAGGTAATTCAACATGTTGGTTTGGGGGAAGCCCCTGAGAGAGAAGGACACACATAGGGCTAGTCGGCTTAGTACATTCGGCCACATTCCACTTCAAGAAGTTGGCTTTCTCAGGATACACTGCCCATCACTGTGAGGGCAGCCAGGACACACGCCCTCTCCCACGTTGTTTTTACGACCCTCTGAGGTCAACAGTGTACAACCGTGTTTTTCAACTCTTTTAATCTCATGGCACACTTGAACCTATAAACTTCTCTACAGCCACTTAAATTATGCTGATCAAAAAAAAGAGTAATATACTTACTGTGCTTTGAATTTAATTAATGATCTTTAAAATTTTTCGCAGCACACTGGTAGAAAATCACCAGTGTACACAAACACTGCTGCTGTGGATGCTGACAGAGACTCTATGAGCACAGGCCAAGGTCTTAAGCCCAAAGAAATAAAACAGAAAAGAAAACTGTGCTGGTCCTTAGAAGTGCCACACAACTCCCTAGGATTTCGTGTGGCGGTACATCACAGGAAATGTGTTTTGTGTTTCCACTGGGGTAGGTTAAGTGGTTGAAAACTACAGTGGACTTTCGGCGAATGGGATGTGAAATACTTCATTATTCCTTTCCTCCCTAGATGTAAGGAGACGCGCTGTCCTGCTGAGCAACATAGGAGAAAAGTCTCCTTTTTTGCCACGAGTAGGGATTTAAGAAGTAATTCCCATGAGCTCTAAGTGAAGCTACCACATGCAGCGGGAGCCAAGATTCTCAGGGTGGGTCACACGTCCCGGCTGGGGGCTGCCATTTGCCTTGGGTCTGCAGCTCGGCCTTGGCCAACACTACGCACAGCAGCAGCTGAGAGCTGTGCTCCTGTCACCTAACACACTGAGATATGAGGCTCATTCACAGTGGGGAAAATGGGGGAAGGAGGAAGAAACACTGGCCAGGAAAAGGGGATAGACAGAGCAGAACCTGGAGACCTGTGTTCGGGGACACAGCCACTAGGTCTCCAGTCCCGAAGGTAAGCGAATCTTCCCCCAGTAAGAAGGAAACTCCACTGAGCCCTCATCGGGCTCATAACACCCGCCGGGTCAGCTGGGGAGAATGGGGCTCGTGAAATTTAACTAATGGAATTAAACTGTTCCGCGCCATTAATTAAACTTTCCTTTAACTTCTTGGATTTGCACTTGGGTCATGCGCTTCAGCTGGGAAGTCCTACAGGCTAACCGATCACGCCTTCCTTCCTGCGGCTTCTCCTCCCTTAGAGGGGGTCCCCAACCACATCCCATCGGTCCCTTCTTCCCCTGCTGCTATGGCAGTTTTCTCAAAACAAAGCCTCTGTTGGGTCATTTCCCTGAACAAACCCCTTCCAGTGCTTTCCACCCTACTATGGACCAACAACATCCCTGGCCTGGCACCTGGCAGTAACGGGACCTGATTTTACCCTTTAGGCCTCCTCTTCCTGCACTCCCCTAAACAAGTCTTAAACTCCAGCCAACTGGGTGCCACCAGCCCGGCAGGAGGCGCCAGCATTCCCCTCATTGGCTCGAGTTTCCATGCCTGGAATTCCATCTTTTTCTCCTTCCTTGGAGAGGAACTGACCTATGGATCTAATTTAACTGAGTCACTGAGGAAGTTAACTCACTGCATACACCAGTGATTTTCAACAGGTGTGCCGCAAACATTTTTAAAGATCATTAATTAAATTATTTTGGAAGACGTTCACGTCACAATAAGTATATTCTTTTCTTTCTTTCTTTCTTTTTTGGTCAACATAATTTAAATGTCCCACAGAAGTTTAACTATAAGTTCAAGTGTGTCATGAGAAAACAAAGGTTGAAAAATGCTGTGGCATTGACTGTGCAGACTCACGGCCTGTCTCCAGATCCCTTCTGTGCCGCTTAATTGTGATACAGCCCTCACTGAGCCCTTTAACCTCCCGGGCCTCAGTTGCCCCTCCGTAAATGGGGAGCTTTGCAGATGCCTCCGTGTACAGTTGCCTCAACTGCAAATAACAGTTACTACCATTTCATAAGGGTTAAATTAAGTCATCTTTGTCAAAGACACATAATGTCTCATCACAGCAAATGCTACATATAAATGCTAAACTTAACACCACCACCCACATGCACAAACATCCTTCCCATGTCGCCAGAGTACTTTGCATAACAAGAGACCGCACAGGTCGAGTCCTAACATGAATCCTAGTTAACTCGTTAACTAACTGGCCCTTGCCTGGCACCACCAGATTAGCAAGCTTCAGTCCCTGGATGCTGAAGTCCACCTACAGTAACTACAGGTCTGTGTGGTAAGGACCCCGTGCTCGGATAAGAGAAAAACATCACCCTGGCCTCCAAAGAGGACAACAATTTTTCATCAAATCCCACCGTGTCTTTCCTCACCAGGGAGCGTGACCTGTTTACAATTTCCACATCCACTCCATTCTGAAAATGGTTTCCATTCGCCTGCTCTGCGCTCGTGGCTTCGTCAAAGGTCCCCAGTGCTCAGATCTTTCCTGTGAGCACGCTGGCAAATGCCCCACATTTGTTGGGCCAGATGACAAGCATCCATCTCACAGGAAGGACAGCTCCAACTGAAATGATGGGCGCCATATGAGGAGCAGAGGTGCCGCCGATCAACTGCCCGTTTCCGTCTGGATGGGATTGGAAGGCAGCCTGTGCCACGCCGCCCCACGTGCCTCTCTCGAGTGGCTTTACACCATTATTGGTCTGATACTAATTTGAGACCATGCCCGATCACATCACAACAAATTAGCCACAGACATGCGATAGCCATCAACTCCGGGGGCTGTCCTGAGAGGGGGCTGGGGGCTCCCGTTTCCTGAGCCGCACGCTCCCACAGATGTTTCTAAAAGCCTCTTCCCAGAGGCCCATTTAGAGAGAAATTAAATGCAACTTTGACTTAATTAACGTTTTAAATGATAATGAATACAATGTAGATTCATAGGAGGCACTTACATTGTGTTGTAAAATTGATAAAAATTTAATAACTCTTTGTTAATAAGTTATGTCTCCCCAGACCCATAAAGCCTGAGGCGCTGCAAACTCCAGACTGGGTCTAACGCCGGCCCCTGGTGCAGGTGGAGGAAGGAGGCAGAGATGGATTTGACATTTGCTCCAAGCCTGCTCTAATTCAAGCCTCTGCTTGTTCATCAGGACTTTATTTCATACAGTAAAGGTCAGGATTTGGGCTCAAGGCAGAGGCCTGACAGGAAAGCTCAAGTGGAAGGCAGGCTGGCCCTGGCATCTGCCGCCCGAGATAGCGGCGGCGGGGGGAAGACAAGGAGCCAACCGCCACATCTGCCCTCCACCGCGGAGGTAAGAGGAAGGATCTGCTGCCTGGTGGTAGCAACTGTCAGGGTGAGTATCCTGACAACCGGCCGCTGTTCTGAAATAAAAATGCAAACATAATTTCCATGTCACTTTGCATAAGGACCTCGGCTCGGCTTACGTGTGGCATGCCAACGCCGCTCCTAGTTTGTCCTGAAAGAGCCAAGAGACTTCTTATAGGACAGTGCTCCTGGGGGAAGAGAGGTGTCCCAGTGATGGGGTGCGCACAAAGGACTATCTCCCCTCATTCTGACCTTTCTACTTCTTCTCTCTAAAGCCTGTTTCGAAGAATTTCTTTTGAGAAGGTGGCCGCCATTTGCCTACCGCTCCCTTCTCCTTTGCCCTATACACGGTCCATCTTCATGGCGTATTTATCTTCAGAAAGTCAACAATCCTTTCTTTTTTTGAGGGTGACAGAGGCACAACAAGGTGCCTAAATGCAAGCCAACTACTTCACCTGACACTAAACTGAAATAAACAGTATTTATTCTGGATGAAAACCTGGTTTGTTGGAGCTCTGTATAGAAAAGTAATTTAAAGGATTCTTTTCCAAGGCAGCTTCGCCCAGGCATGACTTGGGCCTTATTGTGCTGGTTTTAGAAGCTGATTACTCCCTACACCGTGACCCGAAGCCCACAGGAAGACCTATTTCCAGTCAACTGATCGCTCAGTTTGGCTACCGTGAAATCAAATCTTGGCTTTGATAGCTTTGACTATCAGCAAAATTGCCCTAACAGGCCCCTCCCAGGGCCATTATTGGTCCCGGTCACATAGGATAGCTACATGGCTGCCTAGAGTTACTTGCTCTCCTGTTTTCTCTTCCAGCAATGAAGTGCATATGGCCAGATTGGACTACATGGCCAGGGGCAGCTAAAGAGCCAAAGTAGAATCCAAACGCTCCTTTAGAATTTGGTATGCACGTGTGTGATGGAAAGAGAGAGGAAGGAAAGAGGAGAAGAAGAAGAGAGAAAAAACGTGATCACACCAGCAAAATATGGAAAAGAAAGAAAGTGGAGACCCATAATAAAATAAAAAAGTGAAAAACTAAGATTAAATGGATTTGGGCTTAGTATCCTCTGGCTCTCGTCTTTCTGCTTCAAACTGGTTGTGGTGGTGGGAAGAGGGAGTCATGAGTTGCAGGGACCAGAAGTGAAATAAATAAATTTAAGAACTGGAGAGTTTCAGGAAGTCAGCCACCCAAAATGATGCATAAAAGGAATGAGATCATTATTGGCTGTTGACCTTTAAATGCAGATTATTCAACGAAATCTTCCCCTAACAAGTGTTGGAAACTTGTCCCGATAGGGTATGTCCTGTTATAGACATTTTCCTAGAAGCTGTTTCCACCCCCTGCCCCAGTATCTGATTTTATGTACTTCAAAACGCCATTAGTTCACTCAAGTGACTTAAGTTCTATTGACAATGTTAATTCTCGGCCTGTACAAACCAAAGGCTACTCAGGATAAGCTGATTTGTGTTTATTATCTGACAAGACTCAAGATTACACTGAAGTGATTTTGGTATGTCTCCCTTCAAACTAATCACGTTGGACTGCTCTCCGCTTAACCACTGGGGTTGAATGCCTCCTTGTATTATATGTATGCCCCAAAGAAAAGTCATGTATAATTTAAAATTAGCTACAGTAGTTTTCAAAAGAGCGCACGTAATAGTGCAGGTTTAAACTATTAGCAAATTGAAAGGTTAGTGTGAGTGATCACACGTGTACTTTGGCTAAAACTGGTTCCAAGTGCAAATCGGAAGATCTGTTTCTCTTCTACCACAAGATTAATTTGTTGGTGCCAGGGCTACTGACGGGTGTGACCAGAATCATGTCAGGCAGGTCTCAGCAGGTTCAAATCAATACGGTCCTACATTGTCCCTGCTACATAATTTTAATTGTCCCTTTCACTTAGCAATCAGAGATCAAGCAAGACAGAAATAAGAAGAATCCACTTCCAAAGAGATAGAGAGGTCCATTTTACAAAATTGTAGGGGGGAAAAAAAGGAACTAATTAGAACATACGTCTGTATTTGCTAGAAGCATATAAATGTACATATATTTTTACATTTGATAGCACTAGAACACAGCTACTTATGAAAACAGCCAGGGCCCATACAATCCTGATGTCTTTTAAGAGAGCTGGGATTCTTGCCCAGGGCAATCTGAAGTGGAAACAAAATCTGAACAATCAGAAAATGATGCTAATGGGCACCGATTCCAGGCTACCCTATTGAACCAGTCTTGCCAGCACCGAAACCCTTCCGTGATGCATTCTTATTGATCGGTATTTGCCATACTATTCTGACACTTCTTAAAAAAAAATTTTTTTTTTTTGGTCTTTTCTAAACTAAGCCCTTCTCTCTGAAGGTTTTTTTGTCAATACAGTCTGGCCTTAGAGTCAAGGGTTCAACAGAAGAAGACAACCGTTAGGACAGCACGTGACATGACAACACCTGACCCTAGGTTGTGGTGATGGACCACACCTCCTCCCAGGGGTGCACTGAGAGGCGGTTCAAGCCGTGTGAACACTTTCAATATATTACCACTCCTCTGAGAACCAGCTACTTCTCTTCCCACTTCAGAAAACACATAATGGGAGTTTGTGTTTCAATTTAACCTCCCTTGAAAACAGAAATCTTGTCCCTTATAAGTAAAGAAATAGTAAAGAGGGAGACGAAAGGAGAGAGAGAAATGAATTAGGCAGTCTCCAAAGCACACCAGCTCAACTGGGACACCGCCACCAAAGCGAACTCCGTAATAGTATAATGACCTTTAATGAGTGTCTTGGGAAACAATACAGCCCCAGCATAAAAGACAAAGGGCAAAACCCATCAGGGCTCTGCTGACACTAATTCAAAATGATTTTCAGAACAACTAAAGAATGTAAGAGAAGTAATCTGATCCGCCCATCTGACCTCACTTTGATTCAAGGGCCCTTCTCCTGCCATTTCTAATCGTCAAACCCTCTACATTTCACATCTGCTCATATTTAATGAAAAGCCCACTCTCACCACGGCTCCGGAGTCAACTCCCTCCATCACACGGGCACCACCCAACCCCACCACAAGCGAGGAATGCCCAGGGACTGCTGCTGGAGCGCTGCCCATGGAATTCTGTGTACAGACAGACATGTTTTAATTGGGGAAGAAGGGCTTACGTGGGCACATAAAGGGGCTCAAATTGGCATAGATTTTTCTAACCTATTATTAATGGTCAAAGGTGAGTGGTCTCACACGGGGATGGATGAAATCTGCTTTTGTTTGACGGAGTGATGACGGCAGGAAGGCTGATGAAACAGAGAAGGCAAACCTCCCCCGGAGCTGTCAATACCACTTAAGGGCTCAGACCTACAGCCCAAAGCTCCATGTGCTGGATGGTGTGGGCTGATTTTAGAGGTACAGGGGGACGAGAATTTTGTACACTGAATGTTTCTGAGAGGATGAGACAACACCACCCTAAGGTTTTATTCTTCTGGCCTCCATCAACACTTGGATTAAATTGCAAAACTGAGAAATCCCTCTAATTAAGGTTTCTCTGGGATAAAGTCAAAATTACAGACACTGGGCATATGAGCTCCAAGCAGGAGATGCAGAGTTTGCTGGGATGGGTTCTGTCGCCGGTAACAAGACAAGATGTGACCACAGGGCCCCAGCTCAGAGGCAGAGTGGCTGCTTCTCTTTTTCCACTGCATGTTTGGCCAAGGTTTTAGAGCCTAGTAAACTGTGAACAGAAGTTGTGCATTAGGCAGAAGGGTAACCCAGGTGGCCGGTCGTTACTTTCCCCACCACTACTAAAAGAGATGTGGCTAAATTCTGCCCTCTCCGTACCACTCTGTTCTTCCTCCCCAGCATCTGCCTTGAACCCGGTGTCTTGCTGCACAAGGCAGAAACAGAAATTCTTTGTGCAGCTGTGACCTAGGTAATCTCAGTAGTGGAACGTGAACTGCAGAGAACTCTTGTAGGGCAAATAGAGGGATAAGGATTCATTCATATAGCAGCATCTGTAAGGACTTTAGCACAAACTTGCTTTCCGAGATTTTAGCCCAATGTGCTTGGGGCAGTCCAAAACTCCTCTCAATGCAACCTCCATTAGGTTACACTTTTAAATGAATCTTGTACCTTGGCACTGGTCTGGCACTTTTCTGACCCCAGGAAATCATGGGTCAGAGAGGATGACTCTCTGGTTCCACATCAAAGTTTTCCAAAGGTTTCCAAGACAAGCCAAATGCACAGTCTATGCCTCACACCTGAGTTTCAAGCTCAAACATCAGCACCTGGGATGGTACACAGCGACATGAGGGCTCTCTCAGCCCTAGGAGCCTCCGTGGGTCCCTGCCACACAGGTGCAGTGTGCATGGGACCAGCCTCAACATTGCATATGCGAGTCAAGCAAGTTCATTTTTCCATGAGAATAAATGCTTCAGAGCCAAGTGCTCGCCTTCCTCTCTGACATCAGGGTAAACTAAGCCTGGCTTGTTAGAGACTTCAGCTGAACCAGCTCTGGCTGGGGAAAGGATGGAAGACAACATCGTCACCAATACCTACGTCGGGTGCTTTACAGAGGAAGGGATGAAGTGCAGACACAAGAGCTGTCTCCTGCCATCAATGCCATTAAACACATGAAAACAAGGTCACAGTCATATCTGAAGAGCACCTAAGTCCTCAAGTGGAACTACAATCTCTTTAGTACTTGGACAAGGACCCACAATCCCAGTGTCTTAAACTGGAGCTCTCAATAACTTTACCCATGAGCTGTATCAGTAAAGCTGCACAATCCACCAGAAGATTAGAATGGAAGGGGGGGGGTGTCTCAGGAATCAGGTCCATCTCAGTCTTACCGGCTACCGGCTGCTTGGCAGGTTCTTAACACCTCTGAGCTTGTGAGTGACAAACAGACTGATGTCAGAGGCCCAGGCTAAAGACTCAAGGAGATCATTGACGTTTGTGACTTATATTTTTGGTTGTTATTTGGAATCACAATCACTACCTATTACCTTCGTTAAACAGAAGCTACACTGTTGGAAAAACCAAAGATACTAATGGAACAAGCCTTTGAATTTGTCACCTTTCTGGAGAAAGTTCTAGAATCTACCAGCCTACGTGGGTTGGCAGACTTAGAATACACTTTTCCAGAAAACAGGACAAAATCTGGCATTGGAGGAATGAGATAACAGGTTAGAGAGACAGTTAAAAAAGAAGAAAAGAAAAAAATATATATATACACCCATCTGCATCAAAACTCTGTTGTATTTTGGAAACTATCTAATAAACTATCTGAACTCACTAAAAGCAACTTAGTACCAGAGCTAGCTTGTTCCCACTATACCCTTTTCCTTCCTAGCTTTGATGTAATCCAACTTAAAGCTCTTTCTGAAATATTAAGATGTATCTTTCCACATTTCTCTCCATTAATATGGTACGTGATTTGCTGTCACTTGAATTTCCATTTACATTTATTTAAAGAGGAGAGAGGATGACTGCAATGTCACAGTCCTGCACGCTACTGCAAGAAGCACAATGAGTTAAAATCCAAAGGGAGGTCTTCCTTCACCCAGACACAAAGACACGGGCAGCGGGGGCAACATATCACCACGTGAGAGACCACACTGGGGGGGGGGAACATCAGCCCCACAGACTCACAGAACCACAGGACACAGCACGAGACAGGGGACGATACCACAGACAGCACAGACACAGGGAATTGTGTATGTCGAGGTTAAACTTACAGGCATGGAAACTGGTGGAGCAATCATTAACAGAGACAGAAGAAAGTGGGAAGGCTCTCTCAAGAGGGTCCACGTTACCACGCACACGGCCTGACATGCACGAGCAGTCACGCTCAGAACGTCCGCAATCAAAACAACATGCCCGTCTCATTCTCTTGTAGATGGACATCTTGGCTATAACCATGTGGTTGGATGGGAGGAGAGGAAGAGTGGCAGTTAATGGCAAGGTCACACACAGCAAGGCAGCTGGAGGGATTTAACACAGGTCTTAGTTCACGTTAACAGTCTTGACCCAGAAAAAGAAAAAATGCAGAGTGATTGTTTATAACAGTTTGGTTGTACATCAAAAAAGCAGCAAAAATATAAATTGTCTTTATCATTCCCCAAGGCTGTTGCGTATTATTTTTTTCTCCCCTAGGTAAGGCGGTGACTGCAGGAAAAGGGCATGGCCGAGTACCGTTGAGTTCTTGAATGAGAAGAAGAACAAATTACACACAGCAAAAAAATGTAACCGACATTTTTTTTCCCCTGGCACAATTAATACAGGAGGACAAAATATACACACTGCCAATCAATTAAATTAATGGCTTTACTGGGCACAATAAATGGTTTTTGAAAGATGTAAAAATATCTCAGATGTAGGCTTTCTAATTTCCATCCATTTCTGGGCATTAGGCAGAGCCTGGGACAAGCTTTCATCAAATTAGATGTGAAACGATTACGTGTTAATACAGAATCTGAGGATGCCTTTGCTGAACTTCCCAAGAGTGAGTTTACATGATGGCTACAGGAATTTAAATTTACTCTTGACAGAACAAATATCCAAATCTGTCCATATAAGAAATGCAGCTACTCAAGACTAACGCTGCAGATTTGACATTAAAGGCAGTTCGCAAATAAGAAATCACCAAAAGCACATGAGAGGTTGGTCTGTTGGAATACATTTAGCTACTCGTGGTTGTTATTTTCTGCTTAAAACCGAGAGAATCTGAAAAATCACATCTGCTTTTCTCTCCACACTCACCAGAAATTCAGAAAGCAATCAGGCTATGGGTTAATTATACTTTTTTTCCTATACAGAAAATACTAGCCAAAATAGATTAACTATTACAAAACATGATGAAATAAGAAAATAGGTCCCATGTGAAATAGCTTACTGAGATTTGCATGCAGCATGGATAGCTCTTTGAAAGCTGGTATCGTAGGCTCTGCCCTGCCCAGGGATCCAACCTGAGTGTTAACCTACAAAAGTTGCTGGAAGTCACCATGGAAGTTTCCAGTGCCCTTTCCCCTTCAAGCCAATTTATATTTCAGTACAACAAAAGAAGCTTTTTGTACTTCATTTTGATGCTACAACAGGCAAACATGTTTGTTTATCACTTAGCATGAACCAGCCTGTTTCTCTCACAAGGTGGGAGAAGAATTCCTATTTATTCCAAGCATCACAGCCAAACAGTAAGCCTAAACTGGAGAGGCGCTATTCCCTGTGCCCACACCTTGCACTTTGAAAGTCATTCTCCCCTCCACCTTTCTTTTTCTTTGTAGAGAATGGTTGCACTCTTATTTTAAAATATGGCTTGTGGTTTTGGCCTGTTTGAACGTTACAGATACCAGGAAGAGGGGTTTAAATCTCTCAAATGGGTCAAGTCCTGTTCTAAGACCTTTATGACTTGCCATACAGTATATTTGTCAAGCAGGGGTAACGTTATGATTGTGAGGAACAGGCACTGGGGGAGATGAATGAGAGATCTCTTCAGCAGCAACTCCATTCCTGTAAACTTGACGTACATTTTTAGTGACATGTTCTTTTAGCATCCTAGCCAGTCTGTTGTTCAAATCATCATGCGGCCCCAGCCCTGTTCAATGGGTGGTATATCATTCCTTTGAGCTCAGCTTTCACCAAAAAAAAAAAACAAAAAACAAAAAACAAAAAAGTTCCACTACAGCATTTGAATCAGAGGGGTTTAGAAGCCGTGGTGTGAATGCCCAGAGACATTCCAAATACATAGCGATGGTTGAAGTCAAGAAAGGGGGAAGAAAGTCTTCCATCAAACGCATGAAAATAAATTCATCTTAAATACATCCAGATCCGGCATACAACTTGGAGACAACTCCCTTGATTTTTCTTTCTTAGTTGTTTTACTGGAAATATTGATTTGTTATTTACACAGAAGAGGGAAACAGGGATGATTTTTTGTTTCACTGTAGATAAATTGTTTTGAAAAAAAAAAAAATTTAATCAAATGCTGTAGCAGAAGAGAAGCCCATCAAACTCTGAAATGCTATGCTTCTCATTAGCAACAGTCCCTGGTTTTCATTTCCATACTGCCATTTGGGGTTTATATACAATAATAGAATCTGACACATTTATGGGGAAAGAAAGTTCTTATAAATATACCATCTTTAAGGACAAGGGGAGGGACGATGGGGATGGAATAACTTCTGAAGCTGTTTGTGTCAGAGGAAAACATAGCACAATGGGTGATGTGAGCCTCCTACTTGATAAGAGCTCAGGAGGAAACACAGCATCAAGCCAAGGGGCACAGGGACTGTTTGCAACCATCATTGTTAGCTGTTCTGGAGACCATGCATTGTTCTAAAATTTCATATTGTTAGCATGCAGGAACAGGCTGAAACTGGTCATTGAAGCAGCAAAAAACCATTTGCTATAAGAAGATTAACTGTTAATTATAAGCAGTCACATTCCAAAGCAGCATATGCATAAAAAAGAAAACATGCCATTACTTGTCATTCCTTCCCAGTCATTTTAACACTCACACCAAATGCAAAATAGAAATCTCAAAAGACAAACAAATAACACCACATACAAAAAAAAAAAAAAAATCAGCAAGAATGACCAAGGAGAGGCTCCAAAACAAGACAGAAACAGTTACAAACAATTCAGCCCCACACACATTGACAAACCTTCATGAATCACAATGTTTAAACGGACATGCCACCCACTGGTCGGGTGGCCCTTTTTCTCAACTTCTGGAATAGTCCATTTTCATTGACTCCCTGTCGGGTGTCTTCACCTACATACGTCTGGGTCCACTTTCTTAACAGGTAAGGCTGATCCTGAACTCCCATCTGGTGGAATGATCCAGCAGGCTTGAAGACTACGTGGACCGGCCAAGAAGAGATTTCCTCTGGGCCATCATATAAATCACAGACAAGCTCTTTAACTAAAACCTGATGAGGATTTGCCTCCCTGGCAGTAGATGTTCCCGAAGATTTGGACACTTGTGTGTAAAATGATACTCTCAAGTTGTAAAATAAAATTATATTAAAATTAAGTCACGGACTTCTTAATTTGGAGTTTACCACCCCTCTCATCTCCCTCAGTGATCTCTCCCTGACTCCCTAATCCTTCATTTTTGTCTCATAGATATTCAGAATTGCTGGTATTTGGTTCCCATTTCTCAGTGATTGTTT
This sequence comes from Perodicticus potto, assembly GCA_963574655.1. Lineage (NCBI taxonomy): Eukaryota > Metazoa > Chordata > Mammalia > Primates > Lorisidae > Perodicticus > Perodicticus potto. Next base: position 32,774 of record CAUYRH010092565.1, on the reverse strand, counting down.
CCTTTTCTAGAGATGATTTATGTTAGAAGGTTAATTCTTAGATATCAGAGTTCCACTTAAAACTCCCAAGGTTAGGTTTCAAAGTGCACCTTTGGTTATCTACTTAAAACAGAAGTTTCCTATTGCCTCTCTGGCCACACAAAGGGTCCTCTCTCCTTTAGTGGTTGCTAATTTTCTTTCTTACATAGTCACCCATCCTCTCCCTTCCCAAATCCCCGTCCTGGGAAAAGGTTTTTCCCTTTAGTACAATGGTAACACAAAGTAGATCTACGAGGACATCTAGTGGATCAGTGTGGAAGAGCAGCTAGTTCATAGGCAACAGGAAGTAGCCTTTCAACGAAAGGAGCAGAAAGAGGACCAGGCTATCTCTAAGAATTGAAATATTGTGCAGCATCATTTCAATTCAATGGCTTCTTGCGATCCACAGCAGACCTTTAGGGGAAGCAGAGATGGGGGGGTTGGAGGTCCTGGGAGATGGTCCGAGGGTGGGCAGACTGGCAACTGGCAAGCACTCTGGCTTTGCCCCTGTGGCCAGTAGAGTGGGACCACTTCTGCAGCCACAGACTGGACCTCTTCAAAGCCCTGCTGCAGCTTCCTGGGACAGGGAACAGACATGAGTGTGTCTCTGGCAAGTGCCAACACTGTGGCTACTTGTCATTCTGTCTTAGGGCTCTTGGAACTTTACTCTCAATGAATTGCCCCCTGAAACTGACTTAACTCTGGGAAAGCAGTAATAGAAGGCTCCAGGGAGTCAGTTTTCTCTTTGGCCCACATTGTAAGGATCCTGTTCTTGGAGCAGGGCCATAGATTCAAAGAGGTTATGTGGTTGCCAAGAATTAGACCCTGGGTCTCAGCACCCTCAAACTCGGCCCTAGTACTCTCACAATGTGCTTTTCTTCACCACGATAAAGGGGATAATCAACCAATGTCCCCATTACAACTTCCTAGTTCTATTTATAGAGACAAAATAGAGGTATTTTCCTAAGGGACTTCACCAACATTGTCTGTCTACTCTTGAGTGTTTTAAAACAGATCTTCTCACACAGATTTCTTGGACAACCTTTCCTCTCCTTTCAAAGGCCATGATCATGAGAAAGGAAACCCATAGGCAGGGGCGGCTGCAGAGGTGGCTTAGTTACTGCTCTTTCCTTGAGTCAGATAGATAGTCAGCTGTTCTCTGCTGGTTGGCACTTCTAAGCCAAGTGTGAAATGGAAGGGACAGTTGGATTCCATCCTATCCTCAGCACCATCTGCCTCCTGCATCAGCAACCAGATTGTCAGCCAATTTCCATTTGCAGAATCTTAATTTCCCGTGTGGATTGGAAGGGGCAGGAAAAGTGGTGCTGAACTGAGAGGCCCAGGTGGACTTTTCCAACTACTGGAGATAAATATTTTAAGTTTCGAATGGAGCTGATGCAAGGGAAGGCTGGTGTGGAAGGAAAAAAAAAAAAAGATCTGCCTTTCAATTAATAGGCAGTTTTCAGATTGCAATCTCTTGTTTTAAAATCAGTCCAATAAAGGAAGCATTATTTCCAAGCATGAAGCCTGGAGCTACTTTTCATGTGCTCTGCAGCAACTAAAATTACAAAGGAAAATATCCAGGGAAGGAAAAGTCCACTGAGGTTTAAGGTTGAAGAAACTGATGTGGCCCTGGAAATCAAGGCCTAAAAGTGAGAAATGAGGTCTTCACTTAGCAAAATTCCTCTCATTAACTTCTGGAATAAGAAGAAAGGTCTTCCAGGTGGTTTTCCAAAAACATCAAGAGGAGAAAGAAAAAACTAGTTAATGTCAGTGGCATCGAGCACACTGAGCTAGGTGATTCTGCCCTTGGCAACTGCACTGTGGCTGGGGAAGGCAGAAGTATTTGGCACTGGAGTTGTCTGTTGATTGACATCACATTTTTCCCTCCAATTCTGAAGGACCATTAGTTATGGCAGACAGCTCTGTAGGTATAAAAGTGGCTGATGTCCTCAAACCATCCTTAAAAGGATACTTCAGATGAAGGGAGCCACAGAGTCTCTCTTGACAGAATTGTGTATTGAATTGAAGACGTTGCTTTGTTTGTTGTTACATGGAGCGACTTATACCCTCCAAACAATGATAACTAGCCAAATTCAGATGATCAACTCGCCTCTTCTGCTGCAAAGAAATATGAAAGGACCAAGTGCCGAAACATCTTCTCCAAGAGCCATTGGACGGAACCATTCTACAGATTGGGTCTCATTTTCAGTTGACTCTTAGGTACATTAGTAAAGACCCAGAGCTCATTGCTGGTACCACTGAGAACAGCATGGCTCTAGTCACTTTGCTGGCCTTAAAAGCTCCTCCTCAACTGCCCCATCTTGCTGAGTGAGATGACATCCTATTTCAGTAACTTAGAGGCTCAGAGACATATATTGACTTGTTTAGATGTCTACATAGCTCCTTGGTGAAATAGAACATTCTCCTCGAGTCATCTTTCCTCCCTTAAACAAGTGAATGGATCTTCTAAGATGTCTGACTTAACACTCACAGAGGAACTGGGTGGGACCTACTGGGTATTGACTAAAGAAGAAACTATATTTTAAAGCAAAGGAACTTCATAGACCGTAGGAAATAATTACCACTGTGGAAATACTTGTCTCCAATAAGGCAGTTTAGATACTTATAGTCCCAAAGTTGAGAATCTAATTAATTGTCTAGCAAGTACCTCCTTATATAGATAGGCACATATGCTGTTAACATATACATCAATCTATGAAATATCTTGACTCTTACATATAAAAATATACATTTTTACATATAGAGTAATGGTACATATCATATATATATATATACACACACATCAACACACAGGAATATATATGTAGCATCTGTGTTTCTTTTAGGAGAGGAATTCAAGCTCAATAGCAGAGGAGACCAAGTATAACTTATCAAAGGCAAGCATGACAACGACCCGAGTTGACAAGGCATCTAGAGCTACAGTGGTAATTACCTCTGTCTAATCAGTGTCCCTGTAAAGTTCTGAGACAGAGCCTTCAAGAGAAACACACAGTTGTCAAGGTCTTATTTTCAAGTGGAAAAAATAAGACGGTGCCAGAAGCTGGCCAGAGCTGGGGGGCTGAAGGGAGATGGATGGAGAGTGGGCTCCCTTTGGATGCTCCAGCTCCAGGCTACTCTGCAGACTGTGTTGGGAGATGAGGGAGTTGGGGCATGATGTCACTGCTACATGCAACATAAATACCAAAAGTAAAAAAGGAACTAAAACTGTACAGAAAATAAAAGAAGTATCTCTTCTAGAGAAAGACAGGGGGAACTGGACTCCGGGCTGCTGGGAACCCGTTTTACTCACAATATATCACTACCAGTGTGCAGTTAAAATAGAGTGGGGGCCGTATTCCAAGGCAGCAAAGAGAAAAAAAAATAAATCAAAGGTATGTCAATGATTAGAAGTTAAAAGAAACTTCTGTCAAACACATCAATCTAGACTTGACTTGTCCCCTAGGCGTCCACCCTTTGGCATACGTTACAGGCTGGGAAAAAAAAGAAATGTAAATCATTAGACCAGTTTTGTTATACAGAAAAGGAAAATGGGTAAATGGTAGACCCTGAGAGCTTGTTCCTTGGCCAGACAGCTGAATTGGACTCTCTTTCTTGATGGATAGCTATAAAGAAATGGAAAGAAATGCAAAACGTTAAACTATACTACCACAGGATTTCCAGAAATGGAATGACCACACTCGATATTTCTCCAGATAATATAATACGAAACGTTGAAGATTACTGAATAAAAGTGAATAGGAAGGTAGGGGTGGGAGAGGCAGGGGAAGAATGGGGTGGGAGAGAAGGGTTAGGAGCTGAGGGTAAGGCCAGTGACTATCAGCAGCCCTGCTCTTGGGGAGTGCATCACTCCAGGGGAATTATTAATACCTAAATTATAAGGTTTGGATAAGTGACTACATGGATAAGCTGCCCTCTCCATCGTACACCAGGCAATGTCTACCCAATGGCACTGGAACCCTCTGATGCATCATTAACCCTCCTAGTTCCTTCTAATTGAAGTTTCTTTGAAGCCATAACATATCTTCCCAAATTTCCTCATTTGTCCTACATCGGGGGGGGAGGGGTATGTTCAATAATTAATTTCAATCTAATCACACACACACACACACACACCACACACATAGCTGTATTCTGCCTACTGTGCTATTGGCCTTTTAATTAGGAAAAACAATTATTTGGACAATTCTGGTTGCAAATATTAACCTCATAGACGAGGGCCTTTGGGAGGAGCCCAAGGTTGGGGGAGGGGCGAAGGATATAGGGAGAGAAGAGCGAGAGACCAGTCACACTAGCATGGCTGTGGAGGGGAGGCCTTCTGTAGCAATCTGTGTTGCATGTGACAGGAGATCATGCTCTTGCCCTTCACTAGCTCAATCAACTTTACTGGAAATGAAGAGAATAAAATTATTTCAAACAATTATGTTCTCCCTATAGGATTTCCAGAAACGGAATGCCTGACTACTGACCACTCCTGTTTGTTTGCTTGGAACTAAGATGGAAAAATACTCTAGAAACCAAATCCTTATTTCTAGTAATGGTAAAAATAGTCTGTGTTCCACAACTGTGTCCTGTAAGGGAATACGTTCCAGCATTAGAACAGAGGTCAGAGAAGTTCTCTCTTTACTCTTCCATTTCCACTTCTGCCTTCTGACTCTGTTCTATACAGGAATTTTGGCAGAAAGATCTCTTAACCTAAGAATTAATGATGTCATTTCCTCGCTTAAAGTATTCCAATGGCTTCTTGTACAGAATGAGGACCCACACTTCTTACAACAGCCTGTCTCTTCCTCTCGGCCCTCATCTCACACTAGCCCCTCCCTATCACCGCCACCAGCCACTCTCCTGTCCTCCAAACACTGCACGCTAAGTCCCGCCTTTGCTCTTCTCCCTACCTAGATTGGGTCTCAGGCGCAATGTCACCTCCTGATGGAGGCCTTCCTGCCTTTCCAGGCTGTACAGAAGCACCCTATAAGACTCCCTACACTCCTAGGCAGTCTCTGCTCTCTTCTTAGCCCCTGGCTCTCTCTGAATGTATGTAACTGTTGACACGATCCTGGTTTATCTCCATTCATTAGAGTGACAGTTTCAGGAGGGCTTTCCTTGTCCACCACTCTATCCCTAACACCAAAATAGCACTGCAACGCAGGTACTCAAATACATGTGAATAGCTAATCTATAAGTGAGTCATAGTCTTGCCATTTCATTGATAGCCCTGTGGGGAGGGGGGTGCTAGAAAATATCCAGATTGCTGGCCTCAGCACTCTCCTGCCTTTTCCAGCCCCCTATGGTAAGAGTCTCCTTACAGAAGAGTTCACCCTCTTGTATCTATTGTCCCCTCTTATCTGCCTCTCCCCTTGGAATGCTGTGCTCCCTCTGCTGGAAATGACCCAGGACAGCCTGCTTGGCGGGGCTGTGCTTCCATGTCCACAGCACAAGGAGCCAGGCTGGGGTCGGCGACTGCCTGGTGGGGTCTTCTGAGTCAGGGTGTCTGGGGGGACTGGGTGGGGAGTAAGGGTGCTCTTCTTAGTAGGTTTTCAGAATAGAGGAATTCACAGGCCCCAAGGACTTAGAGTGTTCTGTTATTCTGAGATATAAATACTTAGTAAGGTGACAGAGTCAGGGAGGGGGACCATGAGTAGGGTTACGTCCGTGGGAAAGGGGAAGGCCAAACTGTGGGTCTGAGCTACCCCAGACCTAGGATCCCCCCAAACCCAAAGTGTGTCCCATGGATATCTGCGCCAGAGACTGGGGAACTTCTTCATGTTCCAGCAGAGTGACGTTTATATCTTACTGGTTTTACATTTCCCGTGCGCCAGTGCCTTTTAGAAATGCAGTGGAAAAAGTCCTTGCTTCACTGGCACATCAGGAACAGTGTTCTTCTGTCTGGTTTCTGCTTGTGAAATGGTATTTTATAGGGTGATCGTTCATAAATGTTCTCACTCATCTGCCCCAAGATCGCCCCTCTTGCACTTTCCCTTCTGCAAAAAAGATTAGAGTACTTGGAGAACAAGCATCAGAAATCTTTGGGAGAGCCCTAGCCCTTCTGTATGCCTGTGAGACTGTCTGCAATCGCATCTTCTTGTTAAACTTGGAAGCTTAGTTTCTTCTTTTTTGTAAAATGAGATTAATAGCACCCCTTGCCTGTCATACAAGGTTATGGTGAAGATCAGTTTAAAACTACGAATCACCATAAGAGGGCAGGCATCATTATTTTTGCTTTCTCTAGAGTTAAGGACAATTTCTATTAGGCAATGAAGCATCATTGCTGCAAAAGGCACAGCCTTCCCAAAGCAAAGACCATTTGAAGACATGGTATCTCAGCAGATCACAGTCTAAAATACTCAACTCACCCCCTCTTTCTCCAGAGGCCCCAGTGCCAAACTTCTTTAAAGGGGCTCGAGACAGGATAGGTCAGAAGCAAAATCTAGCCCATTCTAAAGAGCAATGATGCTTTAGCAATGGTGCTTTAAGTCAGCCTTTGGGACAATGGTAATTAAAGCCCACTGACAATGGCAAAGTTCTTTTCATGGGGCAGTTTGAGAGGATCACAATTAACAACTCTAGTCTTTGGTACTAAAACCCGAAAAAATCCCAAATAAAAAGAAGATCAACTCCCATTTTGAAGACTCAGTTTCTCTCGCAGCCCTAGTGTACTCTCTCCGTGGCCCTAATCCACCGGGAATCACTATACAAAAACATTCCTTCCCCTATGGCTTTCGCTGTCTTCCTTTTATACATTGTACTTGACTAGGTCAGATGGGACACATCTGGCAGCCCTACACTCAAGAAGTGAGGGTTAGGGTACTAGGCTCACTCCTAGGTGTTAAGAGTGGTGATTTTTCATCCTGTGCTCTAACAAAGCGAGGGCAGGTATCTATTTCCCATCTCTTTCAACTGCTGGGTGAAACATAAACATGTTCAAGAAAACTCTTGATGTTTAGTGTTTCTCTAACAGGAAAAGGAGAAGGAAAACGGATTTGAGGAATAGGAAGGGAAGAGGGAGGGGGCGGGGAAAGAAATACTACTTACGCCGTTTGCAGCCGCATTTTTTTATTCTTTTGGGATCTGTGATGTCATCATGACAGGCCTTGCAGTAAAAAAATGCCCTGGAGAAAGAGAATGGAAAAACTGACACGTTTCATAATCCACCCCAATGAAATGAGTACCACATTTCCCCCCACAGTGGTGCCAAATTAATGAAACACGCCAGCACTAATTTCCTTTAATCTTTCAAAAGGTTTAGACGTTTGCAGACGGAAATGTTTGTTGCAAGACCATTTCTTTCAAACACAGGATTCTGTGATTGGAGTTAGTGCTTCTTTTCATAAACTTCCACTTGCAGAGGAACTGGGAGAAAGGTTGCCGATGTGACACAGCGCGTCTGCTGGCTCATCGCTCATTTTTGAGAACAGCATTCGATACTGTTCGTGGGAACATGTGGGCAAGCTACCCTGGGCCCTGGGTCAGGAATTTAAATACACCTCTGAAAGCCCCTCTGGCTAGTCAGATAGATATTAAAGGGGACAGCAACATGCCATTCCTCAGTCAAATAAAAATATTAACCTTGTCACTTGGAAGCACCTTTTCTTGTCAGTCAAAGTGAAAGAGAGGTGGGGAGGAGGGCAGAGACGGAAAAACAAAAGCCATGACTCAAGCAGGTCTCCAGCACCCCAGGTTCCTCCCACCCCAAGATTTCACAGCCCATTTTACTCCACAGCTGGCTGGCCCAAGCTTTGAGGACATACTCTCCAGCCCTGAGGACGTGTACTAAATGGAGGTTTTCTTTTTACTGCAGAGCGAAGCTCAGCTGACCACTGGAACGAGTAGAGCCTCTACTCGTGGGCACAGGGGTCCTGGGAGAAGCCATCAACAAAAAGACCCCTAATCTGACTGAATTGTCCCATTGGCTGTGGCAAAGGTATTCTGGACGGGATAAAATAAGATCATTCAAGCGCTATTTAAAATTAAAGTTCCTAAAACAGCACACGAGGCGTGTGTCCTTCAGTGCTGGGAGGTGATAAAACCCACTGGAACAACCTGACAGCCTTCTGGATTCAGAAACTACTAAAATCCTTGGCTTGGCATCTTTCCCGCCGCCCACGTGAAGTTGAATGCCAGGGGCAGGCATGGTCGTTCCTTGACCAGGGCTGAAGAAATAAACACGGTTCTCGATTTGACTCCTAGGTTCCTTTTCATGTTTCCTGCAGGACTTAGACTTAAAATTCACACCAGTCGGAAACCAACGTTGGGAGTGTTGGATCCAGAGGAGATCTTGGAGATCCCACAGCCAAAATCTCTGGGACTCAGTGTTCACATCTGTAAATTGAGGAGGTTGTCACGGCCCATTCAAAGGCACCCCATGCTGGAGCTGGGCCAGCTCCAGGGCTTCCGAGTCCAAGTTCAGGGCTTGGTCTACCCTAGCACCACCTCTGCTGTTTGTTCACACGTCAGCTGTCAGCCGTGTGGTAAAGGAGGAGAAGAAAGCTGACGGTCTACGCTGAGTGGCAATGCGGTTAAGAACCCAATCAAGGTGCTTCAAAATGGGAAGGCGAGGAGAGGAGAAAACATCCAAATTGGGAAAAGTATCTTTGCTTCCACTTCCTTTGGCCATTTCTCCCCCATTGGATGCTCCTAACACATAATAATAAAGGCAACAATCACAGCAGCTCACATTTATAGAGCGCAGACTACGGATATGTCCAAGCATTTTATAAACATTAACATATCTGATTCTCAAGTGACCCTTTGGAGGAAGAATGATTATTATCTCTGTTTTACACGTAAGGAAACTGGAGCACAGAGAGATTAAGCAACCTTTTCAAGGCCACAGAGCTAAGACAGGCAGAGCTGGGATCCAAACCCAGGCAGTCTGACACCAGAGCCCAGGGTCTCACACATGCCGTGATGTGATGAGATGATGGTGAGCCTGAACAGACTGTGGAAAGGATAAAGGGTGATTACTCCATTCTCCAGGGACTTGCTTTGTCGCCCACCAAAACAGCTCTCTCTGCTCTTTTCTCCGCGTCCTCTCTGATCCGATGCACCCCTCCCACAGACAGCCTTCAGCTGGTGACCTTGCGTCACACACATCAGCAAGAAGCCCAGCTCTGCTCCCTGCAAGGATGGCTTTTCTCCTCCTGTCCTCTGGTTTCCTATTGTGTGTGGCCCCTGGGAGGGGCCAGTAGAAGCCTGGAGCGTGGAAAGAGAGGAATCCATCCCAGGGACCCCTCAACTCCCTCCCTGCCTGGCTGTGAAATGGCAGTGGTGACACTTCTGTAACTGAAGGACGATGCCCTGCAGGGTGGCCATTCCTACCCCACAGCCTCTCTCTGCGGCTCCTGATCCCCCTTCCTCTTGACCCTGCAGATCGAGGGTGAGAGTGGCTCCCCTCTCTTGCTGGTTCTAGGGTGCTAGCCCACCCCTTGCTTGTTTTCCTTAGCTATCTGCCCACTCAGCAGTGTCCAATTTTCTTTTCCCTCTGCCAAACACTGGAAGAGTAAGAGTTGTCTTGGGACACAGAGTAAATACACAAATACTAATGAAAGCTGATCAACAACAACAACAACAACAAAAAGGTCTTGCATACTTTTTGTGATATCTGACACCACAGATAAACAAAAAAAAGTTCTCATGAAATCAGCAGGGAGCCCAGAGGGTGCAGGCTGGACACCCCTGCATAGTCCCCTCATAAGACTCTCCTCCCCTTTCCCCATCTCTTTCTTATCAGGACCCTCATAGATACCGCACCCAAATTTACATCTCCAGCCTTCACCTATCCCCAAAACCCTAGATTCGGAGATTTCTCCATGTGCACACTTGGTACACACCTCCATCTGAAAAGCCCAAATAGAAACCTTAACTTCCTACCACCCAGAAAACTTGCTTCTCCCGCTGCGTTTGGTACCTTGAAAAGAGGGAGTCATCATCTACCCAATTGCTTATGCCTCAAGTCTGGGCTTCATCCATGGTTCCTCTTTTTTCTCTCCTTTCTTCTACCCAATTCATCACTGGGTTCTGTGGACTCTCCAAAATATGTGGTATAGTCTGAGTGGGCCCCACTTCTCCCCACCTCCACTCCCCAGGCAGCCCCAGCTGCCATCCTCTCTCACCTACCCCATGTAATAGACTCTGAGTCTTTTACCTCCTGTCCTGTTCCATTCATTCCATTCTCTACAATTTTAATGAGATAATCAGATCACCTCCAGATTAAAACCATCCATGACTTCCATCTTATAACAAATCCAACCTTTTTATAAAGTGGTATAGGAACCAGCTTTCCTTCTGCCTGTATCCCCATCTCATCCCACTCTCCTCACTTCTCTTAGGCACGCTTTCCTCCCTGGCCAGAGTAGACTTCTTTCTACCTATCTCCTCTTCCTGTCTGACATTTGCATGATGGAATCTTTCCCCTCATCTCTAGCTTTGCTCAATTGCTACCCTCTCAGAGAAGTCTTCACTTACACCCAATCTAAATCCATGACCTAGTTCGTTCCTTCCTTCCTTCTGATTCTCACTCTGTCACCCTGAGTAGAGTGCCACGGCATCATAGTTCACAGTAACCTCAAACTCTTGGGTTCAATTGATCCTCTTGCTTCAGTCTCCCAAGTAGCTAGGACTATAGGTGCCTGCCACGATGCCTGGCTAGTTTTTCTGTTTTTATTAAAGATAGGGTCTCACTCTTGTTCAGGTCTCTAATTCCTGAGCTCAAATGATCTAACTGCCTCTGCCTCCCAGAGTGCTAGGATGACAGGTGTGAGCCACTGCACCCAGCCATCATTAATTTTTTAAACACTGTAATCTCTCCTGCCTAGAATGTGAGCCCCATGCAAGTAGGGACGTCTCTCCATTGTTCACGACTGTTTCCCTGGCACCTTGTACACAGTCTCCTAAGCAGTAGGTGGCTGATAATAGACAGCTCATGAACGAATAAATGAATCTGAAAATGTTTCCCAGTATTGCTGGTTCTGCCAATTTTTCAGGAGAAACCAGTAATAAGGAATTTTATATAAAAGCTCATGACTTTTTCACCTTGGCAACTACTTTTTTTTTAAATGTGACCCAAAAGAGTCCTATCTGCAAGCCAAATTAAGTCAACAAGACCCCATTTTGTGACTCCTATATTAAAGACTATCTTCCAAGATTATTTAAAGAGGAAAATATTTAGTGGCAAGGAGTAAAGGGCAAGTGGCCAATGCCCATCCCCAAATGACCTTTGTAAGACTGGAATTGAATAGTTTCACTCCTCTTTTCCTAAAATACTGCCTCAGAAAGTTTCTACAAGCTAGAATTCATAAACTTTATTTGTTCCTGTTTTGCAGTGGAGGGTGCAAACTCAACACTAGATCATCATAATCTACTTTTCCATTTTTACAAAACTTGTTTAGTTTCATTCAAATCTCCAATATCCTTGCTGTGGTTTTCTGCAGCCTTCATCTATCTGAAATCCTCTAACTGACAGCATTTGCTCTGACACATCACACACCATGGAAAATTACAGGCTGGTGTTGGAGCTGATTGTGTCAGCATGTATTTGTGAATACCATAAAGCACTGAAATGAGACATATTGCACTCCTTAATATAGGAGGTAATTTGTTTTTTGGACTGCCTGGTATTTGTGACATTCATTAGTGAGAGATGCAATAGAAAATAGAATTACACAAATGGGAGTTTCATGTTATATTTGCTATCTGGGTGGCGCACATGATCTACGGTGCTGCTGTGCTCCCCAGCCTCCTGTACTTGGTGCTGAGATATGGCTGCGAGCTTTTGTGTATCACAATCTGGACAAAAGAACAAGCTTATTTTCTAGAGGACTAAGGTGGAGGGCTTCGACCCCATTAACTCTGCCTTTTCTTCACAGGATCCTCCAGAGAACAGTGACTTTCCATGGACTGGGGAGGGAGGTACTCCTGTCCCACAGCTTGTTAATGGTGACCTTTTCCCAATTTGCAGAAGTAAATAAATTTAACTTATTAGAGAACTCAGTTTTAAGGATTTTTTTGTTTGTTTTGTTTTTGCTTCTCCATCCTCTATTTTCTCTTTCCTAAAAAAGTGGATGATAATGAGCTAGGATGTAACTAGTCTGCGCAGTTTAGTTAAGTGGGTGAGGAGAAAGAGAACCACAGGCATCCACCATCACATATTCTCATGCTATATTCAGCGTGTCAGGCCCACACGCAGCAAATAATTAAGAGTGCAGGTGCTGGAAATGACTTTGGGCAAGTTAGTTAACCAATCTGTGCCTCAGTTTCCTCATATGTGAAGTAGGAAATAGTAATGCTACCTATCTATCTCATGAGCTCCCTGTGAGAATTCAGTGACTTCATAAACACCAAAAACCTGGTACCTAAAACAGTGCTGGTGTATAGTCAACCCTCCATAACAATGTGTTAGTATTACTAAATTTGGTAGAAAGAGAGCAGATTTTACAAAAAGAAAGACCAGTTCCAACCTGGGTTCTGTCACTTGCTAATGTGCTGCATCCCCTTGGATAAATCATTGACCTCGGATTTACAGATCAGGAAACCAAAACCTTGAGTATTTAGAAAGACTTACTTCCAGAGTTATTTTAGAGGAGTAACAATAAAGAAAGTAGCACACCAAGCAGAGACCTGGCTTTAAGTAGGAGTGCATTAAATAAAGACCACAGGTTTATATAAATAAGTACAGACCTTCACGATGAATAATTCTCTCAAAATATTTTATGCAACATTTTTGTTGAACTGAGTGACCTGGCTATTTGCCTCACATTTTCTCCTAATAAATTTTTCCAAGTCTCTGGGACAGAATCAAATACAACAACATTCCACATAGTTTTAAAAAGAGCCCTATGATTCTCTAGGTTGCTTAATAAGGCTTAAGGATACTAATTAAAATGTCATGAAACATGGAGGCTAATGAAATCCTGGGCTGTACGCATGGAGGCCTAAATCAAAGGGGACAACTTTAGCCACTTACCTAGATAACTATAGATAGAAATATAGCCAGTTTAAGATTTCATTCGAAATTAATGCAAAATTTGTTTTGTTTTGACATAAGGTCTTGCTCTGTGTCCCCGGCTAGAGTACAGTAGGGTCATGGTAGCCCACTGCGACTTCAAGGTCTTAGGCTCAAGTGATCTTCCTGTCTCAGCCCCTCAAGTAGCTGGGACTATAGGAATGTGCCACCACACTCAGCTAAATTTTATTTTATTTCTTTCTTTCTTTTTTTTTTTTTTTGGTATATATGGATTCTTGCTCTTGTTCAGGATGGTCTCAAACTCCTGAGCTAAAGCAACCCACCTGCCCTGGCCTCCCAGAGTGCTAGGATTGCAGACTTGAGCCACTGCACCTGCCTATTCAGACCTTTTGAAATTCCATTTGGCACTTTCAGTTAGTAAACAGGTAATTCTCAAATATATCTGCCCATGTAATATTAAGTAAAAAGCACTAGACAAGGAGCCAGTTGTTTTGTTATGTTGTCCTGGATCATTAAGAATCAAGATGACCTTGAGTAACCAATCACTCAGTCCTGGAGCCTCAGTTTTCTCCTTCATAAATTGAAGAAGTCAGTAACTAGGTCTCCTAGTCCTAAGATTTTATTATCCCAATAATGTGGAATTGTCTGTGTGAAAAGAAGTCCATGGGAACATTTATTTTAAGGTATAATCTCTTTTTCCTCAAACTCTGCACCATTTGATGCCCATGTTAAAGAGCTCTGGGGTCAGTGCCCTGTACATTTGGAAGCACGCCCTACTTTCAGTAGGTCAAGATGTCTATGGCTGGGCCAGACAGAAAGCCAGATGAAAACAAACTCTTACCTTTTAACTTCTTTGGCATCACTTGCGATGAAAAATCCTAAAGTACCTTCTTGGATCTTAAGATGGTTTCCAGGATTAATTAATATACTGCTCAGTAAACAAACAAACAAACAAAAAGAAGACACATTTGTGAGGTCATGTTCTGAATGGCTTGAAGGCTACATTGTACTCTTTTTTTTTATAGGGGGCCCACTAGTCTAATGCTTTCCCCACAGATTTTGTTCAGAGCCTGATGTCCACGGCCCCAAACATTTGGTTGGATAATGCCATCAATCACTGCTGGTGAACTCCCAGGTTGGCACACACCCAGTTGAGGAAATCAAAGCAAATCTAGGTTTTAGGACCTGGGTTTGTATAATGAGGCAGTCCAGCCACCATCATGGCCATCTGATTTGAAGCAAAGGCCATCATAATGAATTCCATTTGAAACATCTATGGATAGTTAACACTGAAGCATTATTGGCCTACTGAAGCTATTGCTACATCAATTTTCCATTGGATGACAGAGCAATTAATGGGACCCCTATATGAATACAGAAACATACATGTATGCACACCACATGTTTCCATGGGGAATGGTACAAGACACCTGTAACCAATGCAGAAACCAGCCAAATGTCTTCATGACATTGATAAGGACATAGAAATAGTATAGCCTATGTAGGTAAAGTTGTATCTACCCAAAGAGTGCAAAAGAAAAATGTCAGCAGATGGATACACTTAATGATTCCAATCTGCTGTTTATAAAAACGTATGGGGTGTTTAAATAAGACGTGTGTAGAGCATGTATGTCCTAATTGAGGCAAACTGTAGTTAGAAGACAAATGGAAATTACCCCTAAAGAAAACTTGCCCTGCAGGGAAGTAGGAACCTAAAAATATACACTGTCCTATTCCAAAGTGGTCTAAATAGATTAGTAACCACATTGTGTTTGGACTGACTGCAGAGACAATTGTATCCTGACCTAATAAATGGATGAAACAAACAAGATTAATTCTCTGCAGATCAAAAGCAGGAGACAGGAATATTTTACACAGGGAGGGAGATGAGGTTTTGGGCTCAATAGATACTGAATTTAGGGACTCTGTATGAAGCAGGAGATACAACAGAGGTATTCTTTGATCTGAAAAGCAAGTGTTTAAGGTAAAAGCTATTTGGAATCAGTCTAAAGCAGTGGTTCTCAACCTTCCTAACACCATGAGCCTTTAATACACAGGTTGAGAACCGCTGGTCTAAAGGAAGTCCTCCACTGCCCAAAATGATCCAAATGGGGGATGGTAATTAACATGTCATCTTCTTCCACTGGTAAAACCATTCCTGAAAAGTGCTGTGGTGAACAGATGATATGTCTGTAGAAATACAGGAGGGGCCCAGGTGAACTTGTGCTCAGTTGGGAGATCTCTGAGCAGATCATTATTGCAAAATAATTGTGGTCACAAGAGCTCCTATCACCCCACGGCCACCTCTTCACATGGGGATAAGGAACCCTCTGACTTCATACAGTCATAAGGGGAAAGAGTCAGAGCTTACACAGGTTAGATGGATTTATTTTTCAAAGCCAACATGACATTTTAGAAAGAATTTGAGATTTGTGCACATTTTCTTACCTCCTTTCCTATAAAACAGTTCTTATGTGCCCTGATTCTGCAATCAGAAATTGGGTCCAAATCCTAGCACTGTCACTTAAAGCTGTCTGACTTTGGGTGAGTTATAAAACCTCCCTAGAACTCAATTTCCTTACCTACAAGAAGGGGATAATGATAATAATAGTCTCTCTTCAAAGAATTAAGTGAGATAACGTGTGGAAGGCTCTAGTACTTTGGTTTATGTTACTTTTTTATCCTTGCCCCCCCAAAAGCCAAAATGTATTTAATTTTCACAAAATTGTCAGAGATTTCTTTTAGCTGGCCTCCTGGAATGGAACACAGGGATTCTTATCAAAATAACCTTGCCCTTCATGAGACAAAGTTACAGGGTAAAGACTTGTACACTCCAGAATGATGTATAAGGACATACATGAAAAAATCGCATGCACTTTAAGGAGTTAGGTCCTTAAAGTTAAAAAAAAAAACCTACATTTTTGTATGTATTCATATAACAATGCGGGAAAAACTTACAAGTAGAAAAAAAAATCCTATCATGACCTTAACAACAGAATTCAAAGGGAAAATTTTTACCCACATCAACGTCTTGGTGACATGTAAGCACAAAACAAGCTTCATATAGAACCTGTTTTCTTTTTTCATACTACATGCTGCATTAATTATACTCCAGTGATTGAGCCCGCTGTGTCCCTGTAAAACCCAGTGAAAGCAAGGTTCTTAGCAAGGAAAAATTTCTTTTTGTTTCCACTGTTCTTTATCAATAGTAAACAAGAATTTATCTACAGTGAAAATTTGGAATTGGCATTCAAATAAGTGCACATTGAGATAATTTATTACATATTTATATTATATATTATGTACTTTGAGCTAGCTTTCGACAAGTCTGCATGGTGGAGAGGAAAGATTCTGGGCACTGACATAGGCAAATTTATGTTCAAACCTCAGATTTGCCACCTAAGTTGGTTAAGCACTCAGGCACATAGGTCAGGTCTCATCACCTTGGGTCCTGGCTTTGGGCATGTGACCACAGCTAAGCCTCATCCTCCTTATCTGTAAAATGGGGTGAATACTCACTAGCTTACAGTGTTTTAAAGAGAATGAAAGCACATACTATGTGATCAGTGACTGTCACATAATAGTTTTTAAATACTTGGTTGTTACTAATAGTGAGCTAAGTGATTACGAAACTAAATGAGAGTAATGAACCTCTCACAGCACTGCAGCTCTCCATTTTGCCCTTGGCGCTAATAAATGACCCAGGAGACACCCTATTGGCATGGAAAGACCTTTTCACTGACAGAAGCATACAAAACATTTTCTCCCTGCACAAGTCTGAGGATGGGCTAATTTGGGCTGACTTTTGTCTGCACGATAGAGATCTCCTATTCCATCAGTCTTAAGGCTGGCCGATTGTGGAAGGAACAAAAAGCATCTCCAATGACCTCACAGATGGGGCGATTCCCATCTTGTTCTGTAGACAGGGCTGAGAGGGTTTATATCATCTCCATTGAGATGCAAGGCAGCACCATTTGCTGATACTGAGAGCTCAGGCAGCTGGGTGGGAACCAAATGTATCAACCCACTCTTTCAGAATGATGAAAGAAAGAAATCTAGATACACAAAGATGCCAAATTCAGCTCATATATTTAAGGGTATGGAAGAGTAGCATATGCCCCTGGTTCCAGGGTGCCATGGCATAGAATATTCACTGAGTAAGAGCAGAGTTTCAAAAACTCTTTGGGGAAACACATTATTGTTTTGGGTATTTTAGACATTGTCTTCTGTCCACCTTCCAAATCTAGAACCTTTAAATAAAATGTTAATCCTCTGGTTCTCAAAAATATAAAAAGATAGGAATTCTAGACAAAAGTAAATGTTTTATCCTTTCGTTCCTGCAAAATGCCTACTACCCTTTGAATCTGTCATTGATCTCCTAAAGGGAATATGAAAATTTGTCCAAAGATCTTTGATCCCTTTAGGAGAATATCCAATGTTAAGTCTGTTTTATGCTTCTGACTGCCAAAAGCCTTCCTCACCCCATTCACCACTTTAAATTAGCCCTCTGGCCCCAACTTTGTCTAATTCACTAGCTTATCATTTGTCTAATTCATTAGCTTATCAGACATAAACACAAGATGTGCCATGTGAAGAATCAAGAAAATCTCTCAGAAAAAAAGTCCATATATCTCTTAGCAGAATTCCAACAAGGAGATCTTCTTGGCAGAGGTGGACTTTCCTTCATTTCAAAGAACATATAAATCACTCTCTTTCTTTCATGACCTTACAGATTTTAATGGAAAACATCCAGTGGCAGCTAGAACCACAGGGCTGGTGTGGTCCCTTCCCCCAAGACACACATTCTCTTTTCTTCTTTTGCTCTTAAGAGTACTTCTAAATATAGGCTAAACTAATTCTTTTTCTCACCCACTGTATGAGCCAAATACATATTTCCTATAAGGAGCCCATAGTTGTGTTAGAGGGGTGAGAAACCTGATGACTTTCTATTTGCTTTTGAGTTTCTCATAGCAACAAGTCAGTCCCACATGCATCAGGGACTTCCTTTCTTTCCTCCTTTCCTTTCCTTTTTTTTGGGGGGGGACAGAGTCTCTGTCTCAGTTGAGTGGGGTTGAGTGCCATGACACTTTCAGCTAGTGGTGAAATGAATAAAAACCCTAAGTCATGAGCCTCAGTTCAAAAAGTTTTCCTTTCCCTCATGAATAAGGGAAAAGGAAGTCACGGCTTTCTTTCAAAGACCGGGCTGCAATTGTCAGGAAGGCCGAAGGCTTGACCATACCTTTTTTGGTGGGGCTGGCCAATGAGCTAGTCATCTCTCAGAGGCGTTAAGTATGAATATGCAAATATACAGATATGGGAACAGTTTGCCTCTTGGGAAGTTGGGGCAATTGATTTCAGTATTAGAAATACAACTCACTTAGAGCTAAAATATGTGTTCCTAAATGTAAAACGCATCTATATGGAACTGATAGTACAGTCCAACAGGGACAAGTCTCTAAGGTTCTACCATGAGGGGCGTGCTAGGTCTAAGCTGGGTCATATTTCATTGGGTATCTCTTACTAACCACTGGTCATGATGGGAGATTGGGGATGGGTGAGGGAAAATGATTTATTCCCTTTCTCTGCCACTTGTGTATCACATGGGAAGCACCTAGTCATCTCTTCCTCAATCACCATAAACCTTTAATTGCCTCCTGGTTTTGAAGATAACCAATGATTGGCAGGTCAACTGAAATATACATTTCCAAAGGAAACTTTTATCCATTATGGATAAATATGATAGTTGTGTGTGTCTCTCCTCCCCCTCCCCCACCACTTTTGATAGGTGTGATGTACCATTCCCCAGGCAATTAAAAAAAAATCATGACTCATGTGAAAATAGTTTGTATTCGATAACATGGCAATTATATTTGTGTCTAGCAAGCTAATGGGACATCATTAACTAGAGCAAGCAAATAAGAACCATTAGGACTTCAAGTCATGCTGTGCCCAGATGAATCATGCCGCTGGGAAGAGGCTTCTTTGATCACACGAGTTTCATATACAATTACTTTCAGGTGGGATTTTGAACCAATTGTGCTGCCTCAGGAGGTGCACAACTACACCATGTAGTTTTTGGCCCGTTTTAGGGCACAGCTCAGACAAATTCCACACCTCAAATGTTATCACCTTTCTGGAACTTTTTACTTCTTCTGGGCTTTCAAATAGATGCTACTGGAGTCCCACACAACTAGACACACACACTTTTACTTTCAGATATATTCAGGAGACACAGTTGAGACTTCCATGTTCCCATAAGCTTACGCCCAGCTGACTTGCACATAGACAGTGCCATGAAGGTTGCTCCCAGTTGGTTAGACTCAAATGATGCCACTGTGGTCCCCAAATGATATTGGCGAGGACATTTTTAGCCTGAACCCATTTTGATAATTTAAGAAATGGGAACTGAAAATCTATTTTGCACCTATGGAAAATATTAGCCACATGGGAAGGGGAAGAGAAAGTTGATCTGGGACGGATGATTCTGGATATTTGTTTCTGGGAGCAAGCCAAGTCACTTTCCAGTATACTTTGGGACAAATCATGCCTACATCACAACATGCCTTCACCACAAGATAAAAGGACTCAAAGGCCAAAAGCCAACAGCACAGGTGCAACCACTGTGGACCTTTGAAGATGCAAAGTGTTGCAGTAACTTCTTGCAGTTGGGTCATATCAATAATACCAAACTGACAGGAAGCCACCTCTAGTTACACCAATCTAAACAATATCCTTTGACTTTGGACAGAGGTCCAGACAAGTACACACACACACACACACACACACACACACACACAATGACAAACACAAACACATGACAGTGATTACAATCAGAGAAAAGAGACTCTCAAAAAGATGAACAAGTAGGCATCTCAATAGTATGTTTTCAACAATACTGTCTTAGATAACACATTATTGAAAAGCTATGCTGGAAGTATTAACCCACAAAATTTCTTTTTAAAAAATGCCATTGATGATAATTTAGTTACGCGCCATGCAACGTAAAACAGCAGCAAAACAGGGTGAAGTCACATGGTCAAAATGTAGCTACTTTATATTAATATGCCCAAATGCACTCGGGGGTCGGGGGGGAAGCCACAAGTTTGTCTCAGTAAATGGTAGTACTCATTTGGTAAAGCACGTGTAATTATCTAGCAATTTGGTAGCAGTGTTCTAAGTCTTCACTGAACACCATGAAATAAAATACTCCAAATGTTATCACCAAAATGAGAAGTGGAAGGGCTGGGTCTCTGTTTTGTGAATAAAAGGGCATGAACTCTGCTCTACAAACTAGAAGCTCAACACAGGAGGGGGAAGTTGCTAGGCATGTGAGTGGGGTACGTAGACAGGATGGTGCCAAAGTCCAGGGGACACCAAGACACAGGAGGACAACACAGAAACAGACACAGGGGGCTGGAGAGAAGCATCCTCCTTTCGGCTTTAATAGTATTTGTTCCCATCATTGGTGCCATGATGGAAAACAGGATTGTGCCTTTTCTTTCTTTCTTCTTATTTTTTTTTTTTTTAGGTTTCCTGCAAAGAAGTTAGTGCGTCATCCAGAAGAACCAACAAATCAAACAAGAACAGAAATAGGCTACTTTCAGTTTATGTACTCTAATTGCAGAGGGGTGTATGTATATACACACAAATATATAAATACACATATATAATATGTATATTAGACAAGGGGATGAGATTATATATGCAGATATATAATCTCTCTCTTCTTGAATTCTCGGCAAATGGTTAGTCCTGTGGTTAGGAGTGAAGATAGAGGGTGGAGGTTGGGAGCAAAGTTAACGAAGAGTGCATACCGCTTTCGGCTTCTGCAAAACGACAAGAAAAGAATTTAAAATCAAACAATTTGATAATAAATTGACTGACACCAGAAGGAAAGAAGGAATCAAAACCTTTGTTTCAAATCATTTGAAGGATGCATGTGAAAACAAGGGTTTTTCGGCAAAGCGTGAAACTAGTCTCGTGGGGGTGAAATCAACAACAAAGGAGATAGTTTAACAGGGGTTGAAGGCAGGAAGGTGGGGAGGGAAGCAGGTGCTTGGGATTCTAACACCCGATCAGTTAGGAAATGTGACAGAAAAAGAAATGGGAAACTTTTAAATAAAGAAAAAGACTTCAAATTACTTTCTCAGGCAGGATCAAAAAATTATTTATTTGTAACATGGCAACTGCGTTTGAAAGGTCCTGTATTTTTTTCATGGGAGTGATCTGTATTCCCTCAAACACACCTTTTCCCACAAGAACCAATGCGCTTCCACACTGAGACCAAGCCACATTTGAGGATTAAAGCTGGCAACGGCACACACAAAGCCAAAACCAAGCCAACCAAGTTCTTGTTGCCGTTTTCTGAAAAACAATCTAAAAACTATCTTTATGTATAAATGTGGCTTTGTTGAAAACATCTCCATTGAATCAATTGAAGGGTCCGTCAAAGAAAAGATTCTGTCTTCGGGGAGAACTGAGTTCTTTCTCTTAGAATGATGACAGCGGATTCACACTGAACCATTAACAGCCTTTCGCTTTACCTCCTTGGGACCAGAAGGCAGCGGATGGGAGACAACTAGTCAAGGTTCAGAGTGCAGTCTCCTGCCATGAAATTATTCTAGAATGCTCAAAAAGCACTATTCAGCACCAGTGTCACCCATATCATGACACTTTTTGAAAGATGAACAAAAGTGATAAAGGGCGAGCACTGAGTTACACAAAGATCTATTGACTTGGCAACACAAAGAATATTGTTTGCAAAAACCAGGATACGCAAGTCCTACATAGAGGTGCGGGTGAGTATTGGCAAACATGGGGCAAAGAGTAATTCTACCTCATCTGTTGAAGAGCAAATAACCAGGACTCCTAGTTTTTTGCAAATAATATTCTTCAGTTTGCCAACACAGAAAATAAAATGTTCATTTGAATACATACTTGTTAATTGCTACAGCCAGGTTCTACATGTGGCCACCAAATCTACCATTATTGTCATCCTTTTGGGTGATTTGGATTTTCAAAATAGATTGACATTTGATCAGATTGACTTTGTGAGCAATCTGATCTCTTGCGGTTAAGGTAACAGAAAACATTGGATTGACTTGCTTACAATCCAGTGTTTCGTTTGTTTTGATTTTGGTCAGAGACACAGACGGTACATTGGGAAGCCCGGCTTTCTCGGATCATTAATCCAAATAACGCAAACTCCTTAAGTGATGAAAGCAGGAAACTTCTTGTCCTGCCCTGCACTCTGCTTAGTTATCAGGATATTTGTTGCACTTTGTACTTGGGCATCAGCAGGAAAAAAATGTACTAGGAGAAGAACAGATTATGGGAGTCATTTCAGAGAACAAAAGCTTAAGCATCTCTCAATGAGCTTTCTTTCTTCCAAAATCATTGATAAGAATTAGGGAGCAAAAATCATCTGCGTTGTATCTGTACTGTATAAGGTATTCCATCAACAAAATTTTTTATTAGCTTGATGCGTCCCTTGTCCACCATGAACTCATAGATTAACTAGGGTGTTATCTATTTCAACCAGACCTAGTCCCTCATCAGTCTGATTTCCACATAATTAAGTGCAAAATAAATAAATAAAGAGAGCTCCCTGCTCTCCTGGCTAATTTACATGAAGCCTGATATTCTGCCACCTGGATTTCGGTTGCACTGGGAGAAGTACATATGGCACACACAAGGCTGCTTGTAATTTGGCTATCAAGAAAGCCAGTGTCTTTCCTCATGGCTTTACCCCGTGTCTGCTGGGAAGAAAGTCAGAGGCTACCTGCCTTTTGCTCACAACATTACAAAAGGGTTTTAGGACAGGGTCTGACCCCAATTTTATACTCAGAAGGTGGGAAGTCCAGGGTGGCATGATCGGGTGGAGACATCTGTAGGGTTGATCTCTCCCCCTGGAGAAACACTCTGTGAATGCACAGTGGGGTTTGGGAAGCCAGTTCGGGGGGAGAAACTGTGGTGTCTGGGGAAGCATTCTTTGAAATGTACCCTAGGGTCAAAGAGGTGCTGTTTTGAGTTCCAAGCAAATCAATAATGCACAAGAAGGCAGAAGTAGTCTCAGTGTTCCCCGAGTATGCTCTCACCACCAAAACGTCAGCTGGTCGCTGGGTCGCAGCACACTTACCGGCTCTCTCGGTTGGCAGACTTGTACTCAATGGCTATCATCAGGAGCTTGAGCTTCACAAAACACAGCCTGTAATGAGATGGAGAGGCCTCCAGGTCAGTGCTTCTGAACAACACATAACAAACACTCTTACGAGCTTTCGGTCCCCTACTGCGGCCATTATCTACAGGGATCCTCGTTCCACCCTCACTGTGCCAGAGGGCGGGGGGTAGAAGCGACCCCTCCCCATCTTCCCCATTAAACCTGATTTCTCACAAGTGATAAGGTGCTGGATGTTCAAAGTGCAAATTGCACTTGTGTCTGGATGTCTAGACACAGACTCCAAGCAGGGATTTGTGCCTGGGGATTTACACTGGGCCAGATTCATTAGTCACTCGGTCGGGTAGTAAAATGTTAACTACAGGGGGAGGGAGAGATTTGGACCAGCTGGACCTGTTATTTGGATTCCATTTCGGTCTTTTGTACAAATGGCTCATATTGTTGTTCTGAGCAGACCCTTGTGTGCTTGGAATGATGGTAATAATACTTAGCCTCCGTGTAAGTGCCAAGTGCATGACTACGGCATTGTCAGTCCCGGCTCCATCCAAGCCGCTCACCTCGTCTGTTCAACACTCTCGACTACAGACCAGACTGCTTGGAGGTTGGCTTGTCCGTGCATCCGTCATGCAGTCCCCCAGCCCCAGTGCCTTCTCCTGTCCTCCCGACCCATCTTCCTAGACCAGCCCAAATCTAGTCTTCTGCCCACAGGTATTTACCACCTACTGCTTCCCTCTGAGTTTCTGTTCTTAGAATTCCCCCAGCACCTGTCTGTAACCAAATCCTTTAGCCCTTAGCCCTTTTATACTGGCTGTGGTTACTCCTATGGTTTCCTCAACTTTGTCTCCTCAATCAGAGCAACTTCTTTAAGAGCTTGGACTTTGGGATTCTCTGCAGTGCACAGTAAATGAACCCACCAATACAAAGCAGCTCAAAAATAAATGGTTTCCACTTACTAGGTTTCAATTCCAAGAAAATAATAAAAGGTTCAGTAAAATATATATACATAAAGATGCCTGGGATAGTGTAATTTGTATAGAATAAAATTATTGAAAGCAACCTAAATATCAAATAATGGGGCAATGGTTAAATGGAGTACAGTGTCACGTGATATCAGACACCATTCAGGATGACTCTTGAAGACCATTTCAAGATCAACAGATCACATTATATTAAAAGGCACGAACATGTAAATAATGTGCACAATTAGATGACAAAGTACATTTATATGCTCATATAAAATAAAAGTTTGCATAAATAAGAATTGTATACATGATGCATTACAAGTTTCTACAAAGAACACTATCATTCCTGCTTTTAAGATGCTTTGAATAATAAATTGCTGATGGACCAACAGATTGAAAAATCAGTTGATGGTTACTTAGTTCCAGCTTCATAAGTGGCTGGAGCTTGGGGGTGGAGTCTTTCTGGTGGTCCTGTTTCATCCCCCATACTATGCTTAAAAGGAAGATGTTACCCCAGTTATCTGACTGCTATGAAACTAAGGCTCAGAAAGTCCATTCACCTTGCCTTAGGTCTCTAGCTTATACCTGCCAGAGTATACAACATCTTCATCTCCAGAGAAGCCTATTTTTACTGGGAGAAATAGGCAGTAAGCAAACACATCAGTGAATAAATAATAAATTTTCAGATGATAACAAGTACTATGCAGAAAATAAAACATGCAAAGAGAATAAAGAGTAACTGGAAGGGGTGTGCCATCTGCCATGGTTTAGGAAGACCATTCTGAGGATGCAGGGAGCACAGAAGCATGGAGAGAACAGGCAAGCAATGAGAAGATAGGAGAAAGAGCTTTCAAGGACACAGACACAGCAAATGCAAAGGCCACGAGGCAGGAAAGAGTACTGGTTGTTTGGGGACCAACAATAAAGCCAGCAAGGCTGGAGCAGGATCGTGAGGACTTTGCTTGCCCCAGCAAGCAGTCTGCAGCTTATCTAAGGGGAGTGGGAGGGTTAGATCTTCAGCAGTAAAGCAACTGCATCAGATGTTCTGGACATGTGCTGCTTGCAAGGAAGGTGCTGATGAAGATTTCCTGCTCTGCAGGGGGTATGAGACCAATTGTTCATTCCTACAAGAAGTCCTGGTCCCAGCACTGCCTTTAGCAGACAGATTTCAAAGGACCACCTCCATCCAGGAGCACTTGGGCTCTCCCGGTGATTTGCAGGTTTTCTGATTCCTGTCAGCAGACTCTAACGACCTGGTCTTTGTGCTGATTGTGCAGCTTGCTGAAACACTAACACACATATCCTACTACAGCTGGAAAAATGCCCTTCTTAATTTATGTCCCATTGAGCACCACTCACACGCACCCTTTATGGGGCTGTTGCTTCTGGAGCTAAAATTGTTTTTAAAAAATCAGATAGCCTATGCAATGTTTATTGAACAAAATTACCACATTAAGTAACCACTTTCTTATGTAAACAGTAGCTAATGCCAAAAAACCCCAAGAAGTCTGATTTTAACATAGCACGGATCATGCAAAGGTTAATTTGCTGATATCCTATGAACAACAACCATTCCAATTTGGGACTGTGGTGGTTCATGGGATCAAAGATCTTAATTGCTTTTACGGATCTAATCCTACCAGTAAGAAGGGAAGAAATAGTTCATAGTAATGGTGAATTATGTCTTACAGCTACTACAATATCATTTACCAACTGGATAATAAAAGAAAGGAGCTTCCTAATGCAGGGAGGTCCATAAATGGTACGTGGCATTCTGCATGTTACTTAACCTTAGGAGGAGTAGACCAGAAGGTCTGAGTCCTCTTCTAGCTTTAAGTCCACTAAATTCATAACTTTCAAATCCATACCGAAGATGATTCTACTCTGCTTTGTAGCAGCCTCCTAGTAAAAAGCTCTTTGACCCCAAACAAGCTATTGTTAACTGGCCAAAAGACAGAGTGATATGGACAGAGAGAATATATGCCAACAGTGCCACACCATAGATTTGTAGACTCAGGCCCTTCAAGATTGGCTGGTTCTGCCCTTCTTACACAGATGACAAATAAAGGTCCAAACAGGGGGATACACTGATCTCAGGGTGAAATGACTTTTACGTAGAAAAGTCAAATGTGGAAATCAAGTCCCAACGCAACATGTGCTATGCAGAAGCTTCTCATAAGAACAGAGGAAATGAAGTGGTGGTCACAAGTCCAATGCTCAGACACTTTCTGCTTGGTCAAACAGAGCTTTAAAAGCAAAAACTAGAAACATACCACCAGGTGATTTTGTATAAAACTGGCTTTATAGCTTTCCTTGAAAAATCAGATATGGCTACACTGGCACCGCTAAAAGAGGCTGAAGATAGAAAGCACTTACCTCCCTGGGTAGGCGGGATGTTCTCCAATGATTTGCCACAGTCCCCACCATTCCCTATTGTTCAGACCTCCTCATTCTTCATTCTTTGTTGCTTACTACCTGCCCCCTACAGAAATGTATGTTTTTAATCCTTGCTCTAACATTATCTGGATATTGGCAGAATACTAATCTCGAATGATAAATGTCGATTTACACTAGAAGCAGAACCATGACTCCACTTTTTCTTAGATCCTGCCAAGGAGAGTTGGCCAATGTTAGGGTCTTGGGCATAAGACTGCAATGGAAGTGCAGCCTTTGTTGGGGGCATCCAGTGGGAAAGAGCAGAGCTGGGGGAGTACGCAGCAAGGAGGTGGTATGGTGACCACTGTTGACTTATCTTTCCTCTCTAGACCAAACCTCTCCAGTACAGGATACGGGCTCTGCCTCACTGACATTTTGCAAAGTTCAAAGAGTAAGTTTTTGATATAGGCTGAATAAATAAATGCATGAATTAATAGGGAACAGAATCTTAAGGGTTGCTGGGGTGGTAGCAAAGAGATAAAGTGGCAAAGTAGGAAAGTCTAGGCAGAGAAAGTTTGAAAGTGAGCACAGGATCATGAAACAAGATACTTAGCTTGTTTTGTTAGAAGCAGACAGATGGGAAAGGAAGGATGTAAAAGGAAATAATAGCAGCAGCGATATGCTCTGGGAATCTAATTTTTGCTTTCAATCCACTATGCCAAAATGCAAGTCCGATTCTAAGATACAGACAGCAATTTATCCTTGGGACCTCCTAGAGATCCTATTACAAGGTGTATACTCCCAAGGATATACTCTCAGACTCCCTAGAGCTGATGTTCTGTGGTTAGATATTTACTGGCATCATCCCATACCATTTTGGGAGGGGCACCACATGAAGGGTACTAACCATCTAATCCTTACAGTCCTCCTTGGGTCTGCTTCAACCTCCAGGTTCTCGGTGTGTACAGGATGGTGTGGGATGAGGGAGCCGGATGAGGACGAAGTAGGGTGCAAACAAGAAGCAAGAAAGCCTTCACAGTGTGACAAATGGGATAAAATCAGCCATAAGCTAGGAAGAATTGAATTCTTGGTTCTAAAATAAAATGTCCCAATATGTCCAACGCAGGAAGTTGTCACTCGTTGCAAAAATAATTACAGGGAAACAGAAATGACTTTTTATTTTTTTAAGAAAAAATGCCACTTGTCACAAAAAGGTCTTAAACCAGCAATCTGCAATAAAACTGTTGTAATAACAACTTAGATTGCTTTCCTGATAATTATTAAGTAGAGGTCTACCAAATTTGACAATGACATTATACAAAGCCTTTTTTTCTTTTCTTTCTTTTTTTTTTTTATTGCCAGCATCATCTGTTAGCTACAGTAGTTTCAACCCAGATGTTTCTGAACAAAGGCTCTTAAGAATTAGAGTCCAACTGTTTCTACCTACCCAGAGGGAAATAAATTGTTCTTGCCATTAAAATCATCCCCCTTGACTGGAAAGATTACTTGCTGGTGTGAATTAAGCATGGAAACCTGTCATAGAGTTTGTACCTTGTAATACGCTCAGGAAATGCATGCAAAGAAGAAGTTTGGAGCTGCAGAAGATGACTCACCCCACAAGTCAGGTGGGTGAGAATGGAAGATGCGACCATCATTGTGTTCCCCATACCTGACCCTACCAGAGGCATGAGCCCCTTTTCAGCTATCCCCTGGGAATGTCAGACAGGCAAGAAGTAGAGGCCGATGTAAATACCACACACTGGGTAACAAGCCTTTAGGATCAAGTGGCTGGAATGGAAAAGATTCACATTCAGGAGCTTTGATTTAAAATAGTAAGCTTTCAAAATGGAAGCATTTAGTTAGAGTCTGAA
This sequence comes from Perodicticus potto, assembly GCA_963574655.1. Classification (NCBI taxonomy): domain Eukaryota; kingdom Metazoa; phylum Chordata; class Mammalia; order Primates; family Lorisidae; genus Perodicticus; species Perodicticus potto. The sequence goes on along the minus strand of CAUYRH010092565.1, from coordinate 4,388 downwards.
ACACCAGGATTTGCAAGACTTGGCACCAAGAAAATAGAAGTGATTTAAAATGTTCATGGAAATGTTGTTAAAACTCCATTTCTCTAGAGAGCTCTCACAAGAGTGGAGTGGGAGGGCTTTAGAAAATTTCCACCCTCAGTCACGCACACACACACACATCTCCACTAGCACGCATGTGTGCACACACACACACATCTCCACTAGCACACATGGACAGGCACACACACATCTCCACTAGCACGCATGTGTGCACACACACATCTCCACTAGCACGCATGTGTGCACACACACACATCTCCACTAGCACACCTAAGACACTCGAGTTTGAACATAATGACATTCCTTGATATAGACAATTGAAATTTGCAGAGTGTGAATAAATGCATTTTTAGAGAACTTTGCTATTACTATTAGTAATCAGAATCATCAAATGAAAGGAAAAACTGTTTGCTATGCACACCCAGCATAGAGCCTAGGCCCTAGCAGCCACCGCATTTCCAGCTGGACTTTCTCCCTGCCTGACTCTTTGTAGAAAACTCTGGGCCCATCACTGTCTTTGTAGCCTGCTGTCAAAGATGCCAGTAGAATTTTTACGGTCACTGGTTTATTCGCTTTCCTGTAGTCATGGAAGGATTACTGGTCACCTTCTGGGTTCCTGTAGTAGAAATAATCATCAGTATTTTGCTTAGTGTGTTTGTATATGCTCAGCCCTAATAACAATACTCCCAAGTCAAGTAGATGGAGAGGGCCAGTTCTGTGAGGGGAAAATATTTTTTTCTTTTTCTGGAGACAGAGTCTCACTCTGTCACAATCAGTAGAGTGTCGTGGCATCACAGCTCACAGCAACCTCAAACTCTTGGGCTTAAGTGATTCTCTTGCCTCAGCCTGGCAAGTAGCTGGAACTACAGGTGCCCGCCACAATGCCTGGCTATTTTTTTGGTTGTAGTTGTCATTGTTGTTTGGCAGGCCTGGGCTGGGTTCAGACCTGCCAACTCCTGTGTATGTGGCTGGCGCCCTAGCAGCTGAGCTACAGGAGCTGAGCCGGGGAAAATATGTTTTAAAGATAAAACTTCTGTCTGGGGAAAGGCTTTATGAAGAAGACTTCTATGGCAATTGCAACAACAACAAAAATAAACAAATGGAACTAAATGATACTGAAAATCTTCTGTATAGCTAAGGTGACAACAACCAAAGCAAATAGACAACCTTCACAATGGGAAAGGATATTTGCATATTTTGAATCAGACAAAAGCTTGATAACTAGAATCTACAGAAAACTCAAAATAATCCACATGAAAAAAGCCAATAATTCCATATATCAATGGGCAAGAGAGATGAATAGAACCTTCTCTAAAGACGACAGATGAATGGCTAATAAACATATGAAAAAATGCTCATCACCCCTAATAGAGAAATGCAAATCAAAACCACCCTGAGATATCATCTAACCCCAGCGAGAAGGGCCCACATCACAAAATCTCAAAACTGCAGATGCTGGCGTGGATGTGGAGAGAAGGGAACACTTCTACATTGCTGGTGGGACTGCAAACTCATACAACATTTTTGGAAGGAACTAAGGAGAATCCTCAAAGAACTCAAACTAGATCCTGCAATCCCATTATTGGGCATCTACCCAAAAGGAAAAAATCCTTTTACCATAAGTACACTTGAAGTAGACTGTTTATTGCAGCTCAAATTACAATGGCTAAAATGTGGAAACAGCCTAAATGCCCACCAACCCAGGAATGGATTAACAAGCAGTGATATGTGTATACCATGGAATACTATTCAACCATTAAAAAAGATGGAGACTTTATATCCTTTGTATTAACCTGGATGGAAGTGGAATACATTAAAGCATCCATAAAGCATCACAAGAATGGAGAAGCATGAATTCTATGTACTCAATTCTGATATGAGGACAAATAATAACCTAGTACACAGTGGGGGCTGGGGGAAGGGGAGAGCAGAGAGAGGGAAGGAGAGAGAGGGGTGGGAAAGAAATAAAAAAAATAATAAGAAAAAGAAACTTAAGCATCTCCATAAATTCATTTAAAATGTTCATTTCTGCAGGCAGGCTAAAGAAATCTATCATATAGCAACAAGGCCTACCTGGCTTCTTCCTGTTTCGTGCTCAGATTCAGATGTCTTTCTCAGACATTTTTTTAACTAATGATTTCATAGAACTCAAGTTAAACTAACTATAATCTGCAGTGGGCAAGAGGCCCAGCTTTCTCTGGGAAGGCTGAAATTTAAAATTTCATCAAATGGCTTCTTTTTAAAGATCTGTCCATGTCGAACAGGTTGAAAGAATGATGTTCTGAATCTGAGGGAGCAGTGAATGCAGGTAGGTATAAGAGAGAATGGAGACTCCGCCCTGCGTTCCTCACCCAGCGCAGCAGCATCCATACTTGCATATGGGCTTGGGGACAGAACTCCTGCCCTTCAGCATAGCCAGGGAAGATCTGATCGGAGTTCCCCAAGCTACCCAAGCATTAAATACTCCGCATCAAATCTGAATTTTAACTGCTCCATCAGCTGCAGAGGGACAGAGAGACACACACCATATTTTAAATACATCTTTTGTCCTAATCCCCTCTGAGTTGTAAAACCTGCTACAATTAAGCTTTTATATTTTGCAGGTGATGAATGACTGACAAATAGGCTCACTGTGAGATTCAGAACCTGGAACGTGGTGTTCCTGCGGCAGTCCAACTGCTGAGGCTGTGGTTTGCTCCAGCGCCTCCTGGTCAGCCCCCTCCATCCCCCTGCCCTCCCTTTCCTACCTGGGAGCCGAGGGCCACATCCTGTTGTTTCCTAGTTTTCACGATAGAAACACTATCACTTTTTTCCCCCCAAATTATCATATGTCAAATTAAATCTGACATGTCTCTTTCTCCTGTTTGAAAGGGAAACCAATTTGCTCCACTGGAAAATCTCAAAGAGACCTGTGTGTTCGGCTTCTCTGTGTGGTCCAGCGTCCTGATTCCCTTCCATTCAGAATACCCGCTCCCTCTTTCTCCTCTCTCTAAATCCAACCTCTTTCTAAGGCACAGCTCAAAAGTCATCTCTTCCAGAAGCCTCCCAGTCACCCCTAGTCCACAGGGAAGTTCCCTGTAACTCTCCACAGCTGCACTCCAGCTATGTGCACCCACCAAGTCCTTATCAGGGGGCACGTATGTCTCCCTGAGGTTGGGCAATAATTCCTTTAGCCAGACGATGAACTCTGAAGGGAAACTGAGTCTTTTACTTGGTTTTTATAAGTATTGCTATTAATGTTTTCTATCTGATCGAACCTAATTGCAGCTTCCTCTAGAAGTGGCACCAGTCTTGGCACAATGACACAAATTTCCCAAGTTCATTAAGTATCTGGTCAATTGCCTGATGACTGCTTCACAGGAGAACTTCCTGAAGGGTCAGAGTAAATATTACTTGGCAATACAACAATGTGTTTCTTTCCTTCTGAGCACTTATATTATATCTGATGGGCAGGAAAGAGGGGTAGAGGAAAAAGGAGAGGCAGGGGAGAGGGAAAGACATTAACCAATCCTGAAAGATAAGGATTCCTATTTCAGAGATGAGAACCAAATCCAGGCACCTGGTAACTAAAGAAGGTGTACAGAAATCAGAGATCTTGTCCTCTCACGTATCTAACAAGTGGCCCGAGGGATTGATCTCCAGCCTTTGCATGTCACAGCTCATACCCTAAGGCATCATGAAGCATCCTAGTTGGGAATCACTCAAAAACAGGACCCTTTAGGAGCAAATACGGTCTGACAGCCCTGCCTTTGCTTCCTACAGGCTTGGCGCTCACCATCTGCACCTTCCATGTTGGCCTGCAGGGGAAGGTGGAAAGAGGGAGGGAAAGGGAGTAGAGGGTTGGATGGTGTTCAGGTGACAATGGGTGGCTTACTCTCCTTCAGATCCCAGTGCTCCTTTGCCTTGATGTTACTGCCACATGGACCCCGAGGCAAACCAGCTAGGTAGAACCAAGGGGAGATGCTCAGATGTTGGCCTTAAAAGGGACCATCCTGAGGAATGTACAGGACAAACCACCATAATCTCTAACAAGACTGAGAGATGATTTTGAGGGCTGCATCCTAAACTTCCCTTGCTGCTCAGTATTTGTCTGCATTTAGCATGCGTCTGTTCTCACCAACCTAAAACTACTTTTCTAATCCCCAGTGAAAACCCAGCTGAGAGCATGAAAGGGCTCAAGGCCCCTACATATATTCCTGATCAGACATGGGGAGAACAGTCAGTGGCCGGCCCAGCAGGGCAGAGTGCTGCCCAATTCCTCTGTCCTTAGAGAATATCTGCAGAATATCCTACATGAAGAAGGAAAGGTGGGAAGGAGGCTCACGCAACGGCTCCAATCTTAGCATCAT